>PNEQ01024376.1:0-29281 GCA_003012365.1 Medauroidea extradentata | reverse complement strand
TTGAACGGTAAGAATCGGTAGCCAAAATATTGATTTTGAAGGCATAATTAGTCCAACTGCGAGGATAGCGTTTTATTATTATATTTCCATAACATTAGACTTAAGTAGCAGAGTTCGCTAACTTCGCAGTTTTCCATTTTGAGTTAGGGTAAGGTAACCTAACGAAAAATGTAAAAACATAAGCATACAATCACTCGCCCTAACCAAAACTAACCTAATCGAAAGATTTTAAGTTAGTACACCACAATTTCCTTTACATCCTATAACTTCTAACGTCTGTGGAAATATTTTTCGTTAGTAAAATATGCCTATAAAATTAACAGTTTGACTGGTACACTATGCGAGCGTACTATTTCCAATGTTATTTTACGTACAAGAAAACAAGACGACTCTATAAGCGTGTGTCCACAATCAACTTGTAAACAAACGCACGCATATATATATTTTCACTGCTTACGTACGTAAAAACATCTCGCAGGCGCACTTATTAGCTTGGAAATAAAGATAAAAGGTTATAATTTAAAACCGATAAACATATAACGTAAAATAATTTAAGTTCAATATTTTATAAACAAATAAATGTTTTTCTCCCATATACCGCAATGTTAATCTGTCCCCACATGCGAATGCAGCGCACCTAGCGGCAGAAATTTTCCCTGTGCCAAACCTTTAACATTGATCTTTCTAACCTGTAGTAGAAATAACCTTAGTCACGTTGACCTAGGGCAAGCAGGTATAGATGCAGTGATGTGTGGCACCTATGATGCCATATGGTCAACATTTGGTCACCAATTTAAGGTGTTTCCCGACGAATGTGACCCCAAATATCTTATATGAAATTTCTTGTGTCATTCGTTAACAGTCTGTAGTGAGAGCACGGTCTAGACCGTGAGTGAGAGATAACCTATCAATATGGCAGCAGTCCAACTGCAGGAATGCCATAAAATTTTTAAATATTCATCATTATTTTCTTTCCTAGCTATACGCAAAAACTAGATATTTTTTCCGTAAAAATCTTAATACATCTTTTACAAAGTTCACTGTACATGCCCGAACGCATTAATCCCACAATTGTTTGTGTATTTTTGACTGTGTCATTTCAGTAATTAAATAGAGCATTTTATTTCTGTGAGATAATTTTTAACTAGCGTAATTACGGAGTGAAGTTGAGAATATGTTATGAACAGATAGCCAAACCAAATAATGAGTCACAGCAGCCCACATATTGCCAACAGGACTGTCACCGTAATGTTTAGCAAATAATTCGAAAATGTTTAGCCCGCGTATCAAGATACTGTTGTCGCTTGTGTGCCACATCTCTGGTCATGCTTCCCCAACTTGTCAGCCATGCTCCCTGTTGTCAGCTGTCTACATTACGGCAGTAAAAGTTGTTTGTGTTGAATGTTATTTGCTACGTATTTTACTAAGTAATGTGATTTGTAAATATGGTTCTCCTGGATAATGAAGCAGTAAGTTATGTTTTTTTTAATTGAATGCATGTTTGATGTGTTTGCGCAGTAAGCAAACTTTAAATTTAAATTATGTTATATTTTCAGTTCTTGGGTGAGCTAAGCCGAATGTTTCAACGCTCCAGGAACAAAGGATCTGTTTACATAACCATGAAGAAATGTAAGCGTTTGTTTTTTATAACTTTTTATTTAGATAATAGTTTTTGTTTTGTCTAGTACTTTATGGCGCGTCATCGGTCATAGTTTTAATAGGTCACGTTTTTCCACGTGTTCATAGTGCTCGGGTATTGTTGCCTGAACCGGTGCTAGAAGAATATGTGTTGTTTGGCGTGTGAGCCAGTGGTATATACACCAGAGTTGATATGTTTTAGAAATCATATACCTTTCTGTAACTAGTCATATGTTTACTTTAAACTGAATTTTCTACATGGCCCTTTTTATGTAACAGCTGTCAATGTTTTGAACGAAATTCATGCATCTTGAGTCCCAGAACAGTAATTCAGAATTGTTTATTTTTGGAAGGTGTAATATTTTTATTTTATTGGATTAGATCATATTAATGTGTTTATTCAAACTTGGTAACACTTTGCTTAGGTACTATTTAAACTGGAAAATATGCAGATAGCTGTTGTATTGAGCACCATGGTAGACCTATAAGTTTAATTTATAGTGTTAGTTGACTATAGACAGTGTTGCCAACCATACTGTCCTGTCTGTAAATGTACAGTAATTCAGCTGTGTGTACGGACGTACTGTCCAATGCTATTTTTATGGTCCTAGCACATTCTAGGAAAATTGGTTAAAAATATTTTCACCTGGTTAAAAATTTAACAAAACTTTTTCAGTGAAATCCATTTTTTAAAACTCTAATGCACTACACTTAATAATATTGCTTTCATTTCATTGCTTTCATTTCAGAACTTGATTTTAAAAAACACTGCAAAAATTAAAGACGTTTTTATAGCAGGCTAGAGAGCAATTTATTATTGCTTCTAAAAAAACTGACTTTGTTGTATCGGACACTAAAAAGCTTGCACACACTGCGGGAATTAAGCTAGTATGTTTTTCATGGTGTTTATAATATTCATGGCCAATGGAAAACTTGGAGGGTGTTTTGATATTATTTTTTCCTGATTCGAAAATCAGCGAAGCACTACACATGTAATTGGTGAAAATCACAAGGAATACGTTGCGAATCACTTAAAACCACCAACTTCAAGTTATATGAGATTGAGATTAATGCTAATTAAGGCATAATTTCGGAAGAAAACTGTAAAAATCGTAGTGTACGGTCCTGGGGCAAAAAATACGGTCCAAATGACATTTTCGTACGGACGTTGTTTGCTGAAGGGTTGGCTATGCTGTCCGTAGGACTAGATTTGCATTGTGGGGGTGGAGAGGAGTTTGCTCACAACCGGATGTTAGCCCAATTGCGAGTGTAACACTTATTGTTACTATTATTATTATTAATAAATATCAACATGAACACCGCCTCTTCAAGTGAGGTGGCCATATTTAATAATCATTTTAATACCCTAAGTAACATTCACGATTGGACTGCTGCTCAGTGGTGAGTTTTCTCCAAATTTAAACTCTTTATGAACTTTCCAATCCATCTCACAATCAACTGCTCGTGCGTGGCCCTATCACATGGGGTGAGTGAGGGGGTGCAGCAGGGCTAATTGGTTCTGGTCTCACTTCATAGAGGGCCTAGAATGTAGGAACTAACATTCACATTTTGAACAGTAGATCTAGTATTTTACTTAAGAGTGTCATGTCACATTGTGCCTATATACTGTGGGGTCCTTAACTTACTTCAATGGGCCATGTCACTTTTAACGTGAATTTGCAGTGCATATGAAAAAGTCGTCTAGTGGCAGGTGGTGGTAGTGGAGAGTGGTGACTTGATTTCTCTCTGTATACAGCAGTATGGACTGGTACAAGAGTGATCAGACTCAGACTGTACTCTTGACTTTACCCCAGGGACCCATTTCTATTTTCCTAAATGCAGTAAAGCAACCTTCTCTCACCCACCCATTTCTATTGCCCAAAACTTGGTGGTCAGCTTGGGTAGATGGTGTTCTGGTAAGAAAGTTATTCTCAAGTGAATCTATTCTATGAACTTCAAAGAAATTGCTTAACCAAATACTCAACCTTTTAACGTGCTAGTATGTTTCTCCATGCCGTCGTTGTAATGAGGATTTCCCATAGTTCTTTGCAGGGTTGTTACGGGCCTGGAAAGTCCTGAAACTTTGACCATGTCCTTAAAAGGCCTTGAAAAGTCCTGGATTCAATACAGTCCTTGAAAAGTCATTGAATTTTTGGGTTTAAGTGCCTAGTATTCTAGCTATTTTCCTAACATTAGAATCCTTTCTCAGAAATATGAAATCATATTGTCTATACATTATTTCTGTGACATAATTTACTTGATGATAACAGACATTTTGCAGTGTCTGTGAAGTTGATACACTTTCTGGCATACCACAGCATGTTCGGTTACACAGTTACGCCTAGGGTTTTTTCATGTGATCACGACAAGTAGTAATCTGCAACTGCTAGTTTAACAGCAAAGTTTTTTTAGAAGAGAAGAGACGCAGAAAAGGAAATTAAAGAGCTTTGAAAAGGAAAAGTTGCCTATATGATGTGCAGTATTTACGAGAGTATTAAAAATAAATTACGTGTCAGGTGTGAGAGAAGCTAGCGTGCAGTGCATGCTGCAAAGCTAAATGTCTCCCACGTTTTTTAAGACAAAGTTACTCGACCACTTCCGAAGCGGTGTTATGTACCAATGATCTCGCACTGTGCGTTGCGCAGTTAGTGACTAATGATATTTCACTTTGCTTAGGTATTTTTTATTTATTCAGTTACAGTTAGTAATTAGTAATAATTTTAATACCTTGAATTGGGATTAAAATACTCTGTATGCTAGTGCTTAAGCAGGAGCATTGCATCAGCCATATTTGTTTACATTAGAACCTGTAACAGGCTGAATATTTGTGAAAATGAAATGTCTCTTTTTAAAAATTACTCATTTTTTATTTAGTGTAATTTATTTTCATGAAACGTTTTAATAAATACGGAGTTTTATTGAATTTGAAGGTGTTAATTTTAAATGAAATTGAAAATTTCTGGTTCATTTGCCATCAGTGAACTTCAGTTATAAGGGGGAGGTGGTAAACCGTAGTAGAAATGTTGCAAATAAATCCTTAAACATTCCAATAAAAATTTGGCGTATCGAATGTAATTTACTGTGGTACTTGAAATATTGGTAGACAGTCCTTGAAAAGTCCTTGAATTTTAATTGTATGTTGCTGTAAGAACCCTGTCTTTGGCATCCGTAGCTTTAGGTGGACGAGCAAGTCAAGAACTATCACCGATCAACTTGAACTTTTCCAAACTTTTAGATACATTTGCCCAGAAGGCTAGAAAATCCTTGGGCCTATGTTAAACAAATGAAAGAATTAGTTAATTTTCTCTCTATATGTGTTTTATAAATTTCATTTTTTACTTACTTAATTAGGCGTATATTTTCCCTGCATGAGAAGCAGCCTCTATCGACAACTGCAATACTTTCATTTCCCACACCACCCAACAAGTATAGATTCTCTATCACTCTCTGTTCTTCTTCACACCATTTGAATTTTCTGTGTTGTTTCTCTCCCGTGCATCCTCCCTTATTCAGCTGAATGGTGTGTCTGATCTGAAAAGCTCATGTTTATATTAAACCATTCAAATTATAGTTATAGTACTTTGTATGGCCCCGAGATATTTTTTATAATGCTAGATCATACAGCAGTGTGTTTTGTTTAGTGAAGTTTGCTAATATTGACACAGATGATGGCCGCACCAAGCCAGAACCAAGAGAAGGGAGGAAGCCCTTGCCTGAACCGACTGAGTACTCCTGTTTAATGAGAGCAACATTGCGGAGCAAGAAAATCAGCACAGTGGTGAGGAATCATCGGTATAAGAGTTTTTTACTGGCTGCTTTTGCATCGTGTTACAGGTTGTTCATGGTAAATCGAGCACTTTGACCTACTACATTTTTCTTTACAGTTTGGTTGTTTTTATTGGCCCTTGTTTGTGTGCATAGAACTATATGACTATGTGTAATTATTACTTATACATTGCACCGCTCACAAATGTTGTCTGAAGCTATGATAATTAACTTAATTACAGCATATGCTTGTTAGGTGGGCCTCATAAAAGTTGCTCTTTATACTATGTACAGCCTATACAATTTCATACAGTACACCATATAAGTGGTTTACTAATCTAGGCACTGTTAGTTCTCGAGTAGCTTTTCCTTTCAAAATCAAACTTTTTTACATTACATCAGGAAATATTGTTATTGTTCTCTAGTTTGTATATTTATTTAGAATTCACAATGTAAGTAAAACTGACATCAGCACCTTTATAGTTCACATCTGCTTATAAAAATTGTTTTTCTCTTAGCACTTCTGTAAAAACTAACCTTTAAATCTTGATTATTATTGAACTGATCAACCATTTGTCTTATTACTTGCAACGTCCACTGCAACTGTGATCATCTGTGATCACAATCACAAAAAAATTCTAGTTATGTTAAGTTTAAAATTACATGGTTTTTAAATGTGTCTCCCACAATCCAGTATGCATGGTAGTGAAGAGCTGGAAACTACAGCACAACTGGTACACAAGAACTGGACCTATTAGATGAAGCAGTCTATATTGTGAATGAACAAATGTTACATGTAACCGTGTGTAAATTAGCATTGTGGATAATCCACATTATACTATTCAATTACCTGCCTGTACTAAATTTTTTGGTGAGTAGGGTAGATTGCCTGGAGTGTAATGTGTTTTTGAGTGATTATTGTACATTATTAAAACCTTGAGAAATTAGAGCTAATTAGAAGTACCGTACTAAGTAAATTTAGGAATTTTTTTGTGAGGTATGTTATACTAAAGAGCTATTCCTACCAACTTTGTATTGAATGAGTTTTAAGTGGAGAATCAATGTTCAGTGAATTGTATTGTGAAAGTTGATCCGTAGAGGAATAATTTTTTTTTTTTTTTTTTTCGTTGAGCCTGATGGCAAAACTAGAATGATTGACCAAGTAGCATAATGAATGTGAGAACCATGACGAGCAGAAGCTGGCACAGATCACTATTTTGTCTTGAAAGAGGTTAGACAATGAGTAGCTGAGGAAAGACCAAGGAAAACAGATTGTGTAAAATAATGATGATTTGTTGTAGACATATGAAAAGATAACACAAAGGCACAAGAATTTGTCAATAAGCTTCAGAATAGATTTGATAGTCTAGCAATAGAAGACAATCTTGTGAACAGATAAAAACAAATGTGTAAGAAACAGCAATAAAAGTTGTGTGGGAAGAGAAAATGAAGGAAGAAAATTCGTTTGTTCTCAGAGGAATGTGAGGAAACGTAAAAGAAGGAAAAGTAGCCAAGGAAACCAAGGAAGCATATTACTTGATAAGACTAATAGGGAAACAAATTTTCTAAGAAGAAAAAAAAAAAAAAATATATATATATGTAGAAAATCTAATCAAAAGAGCAGTTACATTCTTCAGAAAAGTATACATACTATGGATTTAAGACATTAAAGACAAATATGGCAATGTAATTTTAGAGAGAGCAAAAGTTATGAAATTCAGAAGGAATGTTTTATGGAATTGGTAAATGTTGAAGATGAAAACACAGAAATGAAGGACCAACATGAATTTCAGAATGTAGATATCTTAGTTGAACTGCCGACAATGAACTTGTCCCTTTACACAGTCAAAATACTAAAACACAATACAGCTCCAGGGCAAGGTGGAGTTATAGCTGAACAGTTTAAAAAAAGGAGAGACACTTGTAGAACAAGTACATACGTATACTCATGACCAAAGTTGGGAACGAGGAAAGAATGCCAGCAGAATGGAAAGAGCCATCGTGGCACCAGTTTATAAGAAAGGTGACAAGAATGTAGAAATTATAGAGGCAACTATTGTACTAATTAGTACAACCTTCAAGGTTTTCTCTAAATACTCCAGAAAAATTTGGAGCCATATTTAAGAGAGATAATAGATGAGAATCAAGCAGGATTAATGAATAATTGGCTCTATTAAAAGGGGCAGTAGGTATCAGAATATATGGGAAGCATTGGAAAAGGTCAGTGAAGCAGAAGGATGAATAAACATAGAACTAAATACACGATGTTGCAAAATTCCATGTCAATATTCTAGAGAAACTCCTCACTTGTAGAGGAACAAAAAGTGTTATATGCTGTGGGGCATCATTACAGCAGTACATAACATGTTACTATGCCACACACTACGCCACTAACACACAGACAGTAGGAACAACTGTGACACAGCAACATGATCCTGCCCAAAGATGTTAGAAGGGTCCAGATGGAATATGTCGCCGGGAATTGTAACCAAACGCTTGACCTGGCTGGTATCAATATGGCCGACTAATTAAAAAATTTAGGAAATATTAGTTAGGAGGTGTGTAAACAGGGCTAAAATATAGAGTTTTCAACCTAAAACATCAATTAAAGAGCTGAATACATTTTACCATAAATAACAGTCTGATGTGTACTTTTGAGGTTAAAGCAGTATGGCAGCTGGCAAATTTGGGGGCTACCTCTCCCCCCCTCTTGGCTTCACTCCCCTCGCCATTATTCAGACCTTATGCTACACCCGTGATCCTGCCTGCGCGCTATCAACCATACATCATGTATGCCAACTGTAGCGCAGAAACTGTGAGTTTTTGGACCTATGTTCATATAACACTTTTTGTTGCTCTACACGTGAGGATTGTTTCCCTTTAATATTGACATGGAATTTTGCATCATTCTGTTTAAACGTAATTGCCGTTGCAGACAATGTAGCATTCTGCAAATCTAGTTGACCAGTAAATACTGATTGTTAAAGCAAAAATATTTATGAGGATAGAAAGAAATAACTAGAGAAGAAGGCAGGAAATCCTGCTGGTTGATAACCACATGTTTAAAAGTGTCAATGAGTTCAAATATCTGGCGTATGAATAAATAGCATAAATGATGAGAATCAAGAAAAAAGCTAGAATCAAGGCTGTATCCAGAGTATTGTATTCAGTCAACAAACTTCTGTCATTGAAATTTTTATCAAGAGGAATGAAAATATGTAAAACTGTAATGAGGCCAGTACTGTTTTGTGGAGCTGAAACGTGGAGAATAGATGAGTACAGTATACAGAAAGAAAGGTAAGGGGTTTGAAAATAAAATCCTGAAAACAATTTTCTGGCCAGTTTGTGAGGATGGAGAATGGCGAAGAAGAAAGAACAAATAGTTAAGTGAGATGTAGAATTATCTGAATGTTGTGGAAGCCAAGAAAAGAAGACGGAGATGTGCTGTCTACAGAAAAGAGAAGGGATCAAGATTTAAAGAAGTGTCAGAAAAGATACCAGAGGGATGAAGACAGCAAGGTAGACCAAAATTGAGGTAGAGAGGCCATGTGGCCAAGAATCTTCAGGTACGTGGAGCAAGAAGAAGGTGCTAAGAATAAAAGGCTGTAGAGCAGGGTGCTTGACAATGTCAAACACCAAGTGAAGTTTGCAGGGCCAAGAGAGTATGTTAGAGTCCTCATTAAAACTCTGTGGCTTCACAGTTGGAAGGCACAACTCTTTGGACCATAATGTCTGATTGTCAGCTGCCTATTAAGTTTTAGGTGTTTGTTAGCAACATTTTGTTTATCTCATGTTGTGATTTAAGCTTAACTTTTAGGTTCAGGTCCAGTTTCACAATAGGCGTGTTTTGGCAGTTGAATTAGTAGCATGTTTCAGGACCAGAGCATTTTCGCGACTCCGGTAGCAGGTGTTTGCAAATGCACTGCAAATAGTTTGCTGCTGTTTACAGGGAAAGGATGTTGGTTGGTAATTTTTGTTTGTGTATAATGCTCAGGCAGACATAAACGTAAAGTAGTTCACGTTATAGCACACCGTTTTGTGATTAGCATACGAAAAAATAATTTTAAATATAAAAAGTACAGAATGTTTTATAAAAAAAGGACATTCTTGTGTCTTTCGGGTGTTAACTGTTTCTTCCAATACAAAAGTAGTGTCTTCAGTTTGCTAAAATTATTGTTTTTTACTCACATTGTGGTCATATACATAAAATGTCAATTACTGAAGTAAAACAAGAGAGAACATTTTGAAATTCCCGCCTGACTTGGGCTATTTCGGTAACAAATAATCATTTTCACGTTTTATTGTAAATGCAGATGTTCCGCTGCACACGTTTGTAACCAGCCTGTTACCAATTCAAATACAAAAATACGCCAAGTGTCTGTTTAAACATAATGATAACCTAAGTAGTAAATATAATTTAACTGCTTCGCTATATACTTCAATTATGTGTTTGTTCAGCTAAATATTGGTTAAGGTGAATGTGGCCATCATTCAATGATGTGAGTTACAACAAGCTGTATCGAGAGCGTTTTGCATTTTATTTTCACGTGCTGGTTAAGAAGAAATAATAATCGTGAATGAAAGTAAGCAGACATTGCAAAACTGGCCCTTAATCCTTTATGAAATACATATTGAAGTACAGTGGTACCGTACTTATAGTCAGTTCTGATTTATTTTTCGTGGTTTGTTGTTTGATGCTTCCAGGTTCATCCTAAGGACATAAACAAGTTCCAGCTAGCATACTGCAATGTTTTGAAGTCAAACTTAGATGGTCTGAAAAAACTGAAAAAGAAGAAAGTAAAGTCTAAAGCAACACAGTGATGTTGTTGAGCATGTGTATGCCGGACCAGAGGGATGGTGGAGAAAGGCAGGATTGGTTTTACAATGCTTGAGCATTTATAAGTGCTTGTTCTTTTTTTCTTTTACCAATGTGAAAACTGGTGTCATGATTGTCTGAAGTATTTTTGTTTGATCTAAAGGCAATTTTAATATTTGAAAACAGTTTTAAAGTATTTTCACTGCAGTGTGCCGACAATTGTATTTTATTAAACGTGCAGCTTTCACAAAGGATACAATCGAGTTTGACTGTGTTAAGGGTTAATGTTAATTTTTCTTTAATTTGAAACTTTGTTCAGTTCCTCGTGGGCAAAATAGTGCCCGTAAACACATACCAAGCTGTAAATATTGTATTTGAACATGTGAACGTTGTCAGTATTTTTAACTCCTCAAGTTTAGGAATGTAAGCTACATGTGGGATGTGTTGTCATATACATGTTCAGTTGCAAAGAAGCCTATCAAGTTATTTGAAGTGTGATCAGTACACAATTGTTGTTCTTTTAAAACTCATACTGTATGTGCTTAATGTACCACAAAATGCCAATCTAGTTTATTTTATGTTCTAAAACGTGACCATTTACCTATATTGTTAGCTAAGTTGAAAATGTCACTGTAACCTGATACACGTGTGTGTAATGAAAATGAGGTCATATCTTATCACATTTTGTCTGACCTTTTGTACAAAATATGTTGTTAGCTGATTGGTGTTAAAGTGTATTATTAAAAACGTGATTCCTGAAGATTTGTATCAATTATGTTTTTTTAGTAATTTTCTGGTAAAACCCTATTGCCGCTTGATTTATCTTACAGCATTACAGTGCAAAGAGAGACATGTGACAACTTAATAGGTCACTTTTTTTTTACATAGGTACAAGTGGTTTATAAAGTGTTGCATGTAACATTATTACATGTTTTTGTTTACATAGGGCTGTATAGTGTTTTACTCTACTTAATATTACTACAACTACTACTACTACTACAGCACTCATAACACTGTTGTCTGCCATATTTATTTGTCACAAGTGATAAACAACAGTTATCATTAATAACAAGTTATTGTGATAACTTGTAATATGGTTAGATTTAACTGTTTATAATTAGTGCTGACAAAACAGTAAAAATCTAAAAACTGCTTAGGAAATACTCTGTAGTAGACAGTACCATTTCGCTATTCAAATGACAGCAGCTTGCATGATAAAATAATTAACCAACCATAGAAAATTTTAGAAGTCGACCAAATATCGTAGGAAACTATGGGATGCATAGCTGCCAACTCTTACTATTTTCCCGTACAATGTACGATTTTGTGCCCTATTGTACGGTTGTGCGATTGATGTGAATTATTGTACGATTTTCAAGCTTTTAAATTTTTTTCCCGTTTGGTTAATTCGTATTAAGAAATCTGGTACTGAAGTCTTGTAATTTCGGTACCGAACATGTGGTATTTAGATCTGACTTACAGTGTCGTTTAATAAATAAAACTGTACTACCGTAGTTTCGGGAAATAGTGTTCTTCATTTATAGTCGTTGTACAATATTATTCACGCATCGTACGAACGTACCCCGAACATTGCCGAACACACCTGATCGATTGTAGTTATCTTCCTGGCAAAATGGCAGTCGTGACTCGTGCAAACAAAAGTCACGAGACTGTTTTAATTTGAGGTGTTTTTCCAGTTTACCGTTTCCGTGGAGTAATTGCTCAAGAACACGCATCAAATCTTGTGAACTGAATGAAACTATCGGTTGATTCTTATTTTCCTAGCAAATATGGAAGCGCACGTCGTAGTTGCGTAGTGTTTGTATGCATGGTTTTTGCCGAGCTTAACTGTATCATTTTGTTATTGCGGCGACATATTTTAGTCCCGGTACTTGTATCGACGTCGCGTATTTAATAGTTGTGAAACGTGGGAATATGGCAAGATTCACGTTTGGGAAATACAACTTCGCGGTTTTTACAATTAAGCCTACATTTTTAAATACAGTAATTGCCAAACCGTGCGGATGTTAAAAACTGTTCAAAAATTTAAAGAATGTGGTATTAATATTGTATAAGAGATTAAATACTCTCACATCTGCACATTCAACGATGTACAATTTATTTTTCAAATCCACAGTATTTGCAGCGTCGGAGAGTTGTGGTTTAGATGTGCCAAGTGTGATTAAATTACCTAATTTGCACTCTGTAAGAATTTTTCGTGCATTTATGGAACTGTGAAAGAGAATTTGAAAGCTGTGTTGCCAGAAATTGTGATGGAGGGGCCTATGTATTGGTGTTAAATTCCAAAACTACCTGTACTAGGTTTGTTTAGATTTGTATGAATATTAAAATTAAAACAGTCTTTATGGTGGTACAACAAAGTAAGCCTACAGAAAATACGTTCAGTAATGTCCCTGTTTTTGTTTTCTTTATAATAGCCCTAGGGAAGCTATGTAATTTTAGCCAGGAACACAACATGTGAATAGTAGTCAAAATTGTAGCTAATTTTATTAATTATTCGGCATGTTCTAAATTTATTTTGCATTCAAAATTTTGACTTGTTCACAGTGTAGTATTTTATTTAAAAATAGCTAATGTGTTTTAGTTCGATGGCATTTATATATACACAACACATGAAATGCCGCGACTCTTGTACGCACAATTTTACTCATTTTGAAAAGTGTACTATTTTTGAATCCTTGAGGTTGGCAGCTATGGTGATGGTGTGAGCTGGTGACATTTGCAAAATTCAAAATAGTGCTTGTTGACTTTCTCTTAGGTTGAAATTTTTTGAAGGACTTGCTGCACATAGCAAGAATCTAAACTAAAAAATTATTCTTACGTATTAACATGCCTCATTAAATAAATGCAACTTAAAGATTACTAGGGACTTGAATTTATAGTTTCCATGAGAAAAATACTGAAATGTGCAGTATTCTTATTAATACTATATTTTAACCCTTATCAAACTAAGGGCCAGTTGTACCGTCTGCGGTTTGTGCTCTGTAAAGATATATGTTCCCCTGTTAGAGTGGAAATGTGTTGTATGAACTCTTATCATCACTAACATGTCGTGACAGTGTCTAATAAATACTTAAGCAGGGAGTAGTGCTGAGCACAGGATGGTGATGGCAGTGGTGGAAATTCTGTTACTTATTTAAGCTAATGATGTACAAACATAATCTATAGTGCAAAGCCATATTAATTTGAGGTACAGTATTATAGCATGAAACAATAATTGTGTATGATTGTTTGCATGGGCATATCCAGGGGGGTGGTTTCGGGGGTTCTAACCCCCTTAGAAATATCAGTTTCTTTAGCATTGCGTAAGGTATAATATGTTACAAAATAATACAATATTAGTGAAATATAATAATATGGCATTTATGGATAAACAGTCGAGCACAGATAGCACATACAGTATAAATTGTTTCAAGAAGAGAGTTCGAAACCCTCTCTGAAAATTATTTCTAGGTACGCCCATGGTTGTTAAAGGGTTAAAGAGAAAAAAAATAGTGTAAACTATTATGTGCTTTGAAAAAATGTGTTGCTAACCAAGCAAGTTCATAGTATCCAAACAGAGTATTGCTTATGTGTGATGTGTAGTGTTACTTCCAAATTTGTTTGCATCATTAAAAATTGAAATTGAATTACAACTGTCTTTCAGTCACATTTGCAACGAAAGTAACAGATTTTTAAAAACATCATGTAGTAACTATGTGTGAAACCATTTCTGTTGTGCTTTGTTCAGTGCATTTTTCCTAATTTCTATGTTAAAGCACATGTTCAGTTCAAACTCTTAATTTTTGTAAATTTTTTATAATTTTGTCACATTTTTACAGTACTTTTAAGTTTAGAAACAAACCTCTTAACACCTTAACGAGAGAATGAAAGCTGATGAAGCAAAATTCCTAAGTGCTCAACAAAAGGATAAGCTAACAGGATGTTAGCTAATACTAGACCAGACACTAGGTTCATACAACTGGCCTTTATATACACCAAATCTGTATTCTTAAATCACAATTACATTTCTAGTTTCACCTTACCTACATGCGAAACTAAAATTGCCCAAAGAGCAATGCATTACTGCTCAAGGACATGCACTTTTATAGGCATCTGCTATAATCAAATAACGTCTCTCATGTTTTTCTTACGACATTCCTAGGATGTTGATGGAAGATGTTTGGTGCGACTTTAAAGATTGTAACTACAACCATGTTTTCTACGACTGATGCTGCAAACTAGCTAATGGTAGCAGAACTACACCAGGAAATTATGTATGGTACTTACTTCATTTGTTTTAGTCAACATACACAGTAATTTTTTTTAGACTTGTATAGTGATTTTTTTCCTTCATATAGGCAACAAGATGAACTTTTGTTTTGTACAAGTTCAAAAATTGTGACAAATTTATGGCATATGAAACATGTATGGTTACTTTAAATATGTAAGATCTATCACATCTCATTGATTGAAACCTTGGATTTCACGATCAGTAACGTTCACAATTCCAACAATTACGTGCACTCCCGCAATAAATACACAACACACACTGTAATGATATTTTGAAACTAATGAAAATGTCGCACAAGGGAGATGGATTCATCTCAACTTTGCAACTTACCAGGAGTTAAAAATAATATACTGTGAACATTAACAGGCATGTAAACAAAGCCAAGGATTTTGAGATTGTTTATAGCAAACATCCTCAGACTTGGACACGAGAGAGAGTGTGAGTGAGTGTGTGTGTTTTTGTGTGTTTTTTTTTTTGTGTGTGTGTTTTGTTTGTGTTTTTGTGTGTGAGATGATTCTTGACATGTCCTATACCATTATGTATGGTCTTATCGGACAAAATAAAAATCAAACACAGCAACAACCCAAAAGGAAAACTAGTTCGCTGAAAACCACACCATGTCAGATCTGTTACACGTACGTATGTACCTGTGTATTGTGTGGTGCTGACTAATTACCACAGCCATAATGTTTAAGACTGTGCTAGTAATTTTAAAATAACTGAACTTTGTTAATTTATTTTTTCTGTATATGGATGCATGTGGTCGTAGGTACTCTGAGAGCAGTTGTAAAAAAACATACATAGAGCAAAAGAGGCTTTTGTTTCTAAGAATGGGATTGATATCATTGAAATGTTTAAACGTAAGAGTTTGTGCCAGTAATGCAGGTTCTCTTTAAGGGTGGCAAATATTTTATGTAAGTTTTTTTTGTTAAAGAATTACATGTTATCACAAGACGTCTTATATTTACCTACATTACGTAATAAATAAGTAGTTACATAAGTGACACGGTAAGCTTTTATATTGTTTATATCGTTCCAGCTCTCGGAGCATACATGAAAGCAAACAATACCACGTGGATTTGAGTTATTGGTTTATATAACTATTTGTGGTGCCTGAGACACTGTAATTAGTTAGTGTGTTAATTAGTATATGTTTAGAAATGGTTTAACATGAGGATTCGAAGCTAAACAACATGTAAGAACTACATAACTATGTAAAAAGGGACACGAGAAAACTTTCTATATTTGTTATTATTGTACCAACACTTGAGGCACAATGGAAAGTGAACACAGCCATATTGATTTAGCGGCATTAGTTCAAACAAAGCTTATATTTCAAGTAGTAGTGTTATTTGTTTATTTTTAAATTATATATTTAGAATTGTTAAATTTGACATTACTTACATGTCAATTCCCTCACAGATTATAAAATTGGGCCTACTAAACTGCAGTGTAACCAAACATCCATGAACTCTGAGAGCATGGCAATCCAAAGAGAAAATGACTACAATTAAAACCATGTCTTGTCCTTTATTTATTCTGTGCCTATCTATTGTATCAGCCTGCAGTTTCAAGAGGCCAGACAAATATAGTAAGTAATGTTGGAAAAAATTAATGTTTAAGTATACATATATTAAATTACCATTTTGTTGGTAAACATTTTTGTATTTACTGATGTAAAACAGTAAATGTACATATCAAAAACATACAGAGGCAGTAGATGATGTTCATTGTTAGGTGATCGAGAATAAAAAAACTGCGTGAACTATTTACAGCTTTACAGATTCTGTTTGTGTGTGTGGTTATAATATTCGTAAAATGAGTGTCACATTCAAATGGAAACCGCACTGATAGACAATCAGTGTTTTCTACTTAATTGTTCTGCGTAGCCATGATCATGACTGATGTTCACTGTAGCTTGTGCAGTGGTGCTGAAGGAGTGGGGAGGTAGTGGACTTACTGTACTGTCAGCTGCGAGGTCACACCATCCGGGGACATCACTGCAGCTGGATATTCATCTGTGGCATTTCATACAGTGTTGACCATTACTACCCGAGCATCATTCTGAAGAGTTTTTCTTCAGCAAATTAATGTGTTATCGCGACTGAGTTGTCTCTGTCTTTGTTAGTTTGACTGGGTAGTCACAGACTTCAAAATTTGACTTCATTATAAATGAAACTGAATTTGACAATGATGTGAAATTTTATTGAATCAAAATCCCTCCCAGCTTCATATACCGTGGTGTGGGAGTGGCAATTAAAGGGAAGGGAGTTTTAGCCTGTCACATGTGCCAGGTTAGAAGAGAGAGTGGATGTGCAAGTATGATATAAAGAGACAAATAAGTTAAGTGAAAAAAAATTATTCAATATTTAGCAATATTTTGATCTTATCAACAATTCTGTTTTGTGTGTAGATAGTTATTACTTGGTGTTCCTAGTGAGTATGTAAAGCGTGCTTGCGTAATAGCAGTTGAGGGAGTGCAAATCCCAATTTCTGCTCTGTGTGTAAGAAAGCATACAGTCATCCCTAGTACCTGCATGCAGTGACTGTGGAAAGATGTGCCTGCTTTTGTAGCTCTTCAAGTCTGTAATATTATATTTTCAGTCGTTACTTATTATTGACAGTATTAATTTTATCTGGTGAGTGAAGACAGAAGATTTTAGTTAGCAGTGAGGTTTTCAGCACTAGTGAGGGGGATAGGTGAGTGTATGGAGAAACACCGAAATGGAGGAGGAGAAACAAGATCCACGAGAAAACTTGCCTACCGATGACATTGTCGGACACAATTTGCTTAGATGAAAATCTGGGTTGAACCTGCCAGGAATAGAGATCATCTGGGTTGGGAACAAGTGCTGTGCTAACAAGGCCTTCTCATCACCTCTCGATTTTTTTTTCTGGTGTGTCTTGAAACAGTTTCATGCAACTCTATATGTTTCAGTTGTGAAAAGACACCACCAATCAAGTTCAATGGACTTGTACGAAACTCTTGATAAAAGCTTACAAGAAATCGAAGCCCAGGCTGGAGAATTACCCGAGATATCTGCAAAAGAACAAGCAGAACCGCGTGAAGACGTAGAAGATGTTATTAGCTTGGAATCTTTGATGCAGCAGCTCATTTTGCAACCAGTGTTTGACGTTGTTACACCTGATCCTCTATTTCCCCGTATACGTCATCCAGACACTAGTTTTATAGACCCGGTAAGTGCCCCAAGGAAAGCAAAATTTTTATATGCACAGAGAAAAAAGTACAGTTGTACTGTAGGTACCATCGTTCTGTTAAAATAGGGATGATAGTACAGTTTGTTTGTGCTGTTTGTATTATTCATACAACAGTCTGTTCTGTAGAAGTGTAAAGCAAACAAGAAAATTTCTTGTTTCCACACAACAGTTTGCTTTAGGGTTAATACAAACATTATCAACAATCAAACTGGCTTGTGACTATTCTAAGACTGATGGTGCATGTACATTTTGTTTATGACTAGAGGTTGGAAAAATTTGTGGGTTCACTGACCCTAAGTTAGACTTAGGTAATCTATATACATGCTCTAAGTCAGCTGACTGTTAACTTTTTTCTTACTGATAACGTATTTTACCATCATTGGGCGCACATTGTTATTACTGGTTTATCATTAGCTCACTACTAGATGAGACTGACACAAACCCACAAATCCAAGTTTGTACCTAAAAAAATCTGCAAAATTTTAAAAGGATGAGATACCTTCAGCAGCATTCAACTAAGTTTATTAAACTTGCAAACATGTCGTGTCAGTGTTTGGTTTTTTTACACAGAAATCTAATTTCAGTATCCTCTCATCACTTTATCCCTTAAAAATCAGATTGTTTAACACATTAGCACTATATGTATTATAAGTTTGTAGTTCTAGTTCTGGTCAGTTACCTCAGCATGAGACAAGACAGGTGATACCAACTGTGTGATGTAGACTGCATTACACAGAGATAACAACAGCTGTGTTTTGGCTCTTATCCACCACATAATCTACAAGGATGCACACTTGTGTACATATGTGCTTCTAAGTGATTTTGTACGATGCAAACTACAAATATTTGAAATCACAGAGTCATACAGCAAATTTTAGTGAATTAAAGTAGTGTACAGCCAACTCGTAACCATGCATGCCTTAAACAACTTTGCACTTAGGTGAGAAACATGAGTGTCTTTGAAATGGTGGCTGAAATATGTGTTACATAAAATACTAAATAGGGAATACTGTATGATTGGGTGGTGTATTATAAACCAGTAAAACATGTTAGTGTTACCTATTATGTAATAAATTTTGTACTTGGAGTGACCACCAGGGGCCAGAGCGAAAAAACTATAAATGCACATAAATTTTTATAAACACACCACCAAAAACTGAAAGTCGTAAAATAAAATTATATTACAAATATACTAATATTAATTGTTTCTGTAATATTTTGTCCACATATTCCTTCAGGGTAAAATTTAAGGAAAACATGTTGGGGAACTTGAAAGTTTGTAATTTTTAAACAGGAAACCTGATTTTGAGAAGAGGTTAATAATTCGTAATGTTGAAACTATCAACTCTTCCACATCACAAAATGTGTCTAAACAAATACTTTTGGTGCAGTTTTTACTTAAATCAAATTTTTATAAATTTGCTATTTCAGTGTTAAGGTTTTTTTTTCTTTTATTTCATTAAATACAACACAGTACATATAAAGTTTTTAAATACATGTTTCTATACTTTCCATTGGTAAAATCGGCAATAAGTCATGTTTGAAATAACTGTAACTAACTAAGAATGAGGTTAAAAAAATTAGTTTTGTGCTGGATGTTAATGTGCTACACGTAATGTTAGTAACCTAGTAAATATTAACTTCTGTAACAGTGGAATTTGAAACACCTAAATATCTTTTTTAATGTTACGTACCATAAATTTTATACCAGAATATTTTAGGAATATGTAATAGCTTGTATAAGTACATATTTTTAGCAATCTATGCCTCTAACACAGCAGTTAAATGATAACTGAAATTTATACCAATGTCAACAATCTTTGAATAAAATTGACATTTTTTAAATTTCAGAATTTTGAAGAAATTGAAGAAAAAATAGAGGATGAATACGAGCTTCCTGCAATCTCACAAGATCTTTATGAAGGTTTTTCATTTGAAAAATTCATAGGTGCGATACTTAATTACACATTATTATTTGCCTGGTTAATTGTAGATGAAAAGTAAAATTTTCATGTAATGAAGGTTGTTTATTTCTGCAACTTTAAATGTAGAAGTAAAACTAGTGAGTTCTAGATCACGTACTGTTTAATGTGTTTTCCGTGGTAGTGATATCTAAAGTCTTGCAGTTTATTGTCTTAAGTAAGACACCACACTCTTTGAGGGACAGTCAGAAGTTTGCCCCTGTCATGATTCAAAATGTATTAAAGAACAAATTGATTCCAAAGTGGTCCATGGTTTTTTCCAGTCTCGCCATGAGCCTTCATGCAAAATTGTGCAACTCGAAAATGATATTGCTCGTGGACTACCTTGACCTTGTCTTCCGTGGACAATTTGTGTTGTTTATAAATGGGTTTATAGTTTGGAACTCTAACTTAACAACACCCCATTGGCATTTGCTAGTACGTGTTGTGTCTGCCAGTCTTCCCATCCTTCTTATGATTCTTTAATTCAAGGGGATATAACCATAACTGTTGCCATTTTAAATAGGGATTCACCTCCTGAAATGTTTTGGATAAGTTTCTAAACAGCCTTTATATCAGTATTTGATAAAATTTAACAACAATACCACCAAATTTTAAGTCAACATTGTGACTACAAATGGTGTTGTCTAGATCACCGTGATAGAAAGCTGATGTGCTAACTATGCTCCACAAAAATTCAATAATGCTGAAATATTATTGAAATAATTTCGCAGAGAAGTAAGAGTAAACATGCCTGGAATGTGTAATATTATTTATTCAGAAAATTCAGATTCTTTGGTGTTAATTTATGTATGTATCTTTTACAATAGAATTTCAAAGCATTTTTAGTTCATGTCCCAACTGATTTATATACAGTATTAGTGTTGTTACATGTTTATTGTACTTGATTCAGAGCTAATGAACTATTGTGGTGCTTATTTAATTTGGTAAAGTATTATCTTTAAAGCTGTCAGTTTTACACATTTGACATACCGTGTATTGAATCCAATACATTAATGTTTTAATTGGTTGGAGTTACACCAAAGGTAACCACCCCAAAGAATCCTATATTTTGAGATAAAAAAATACATTTTTTGATGAATTAGATCTTTTCAATCACAGTTCTGATATACCAAGAAAACTGTGATCTCAACTACCGTATATAAATTTGAATGGACTGTGGATTGGTTCCATTCTGCATAATTGTCATGTTGAATTACGAGTGAGATTTGACCTGCAATAGTATGATTGCTGAGCATGAGTTTCTTTTTTTTCCTATTGTGTTTAGAAGTGCATGAAGAGCATGATGAACTGAGGGTGAAAAACTACCTGGAGATGTGTAGAATACTTGACACACCTCCGATAGCTAATGTCATCAACTCTCTTGAGAGGGAGACCATGAACCTTAAGGTAAGTGCCATTCTAATATGTGTTATGAAATTTCTTCTGTATGTTGCATTGTTCTCATAACATAAAAAAAAAAAAAAACAGAAAAGAACAAGTAAATTATGAGTTTAACTTACAGTGCGATTTTAAGGGAGAGTTAAACATGCTATCCGTTTTGCAACTGTAATTATTTTTGACCAAATAATATATTTGAACTCTTGAAGTCTATAATTATTTTGGTTAGTTCGCTTGAGCCATTTAAAGAAGGGAGGCAAAAACATACTTGCATACACAAAGTTCATTTGTGGAATATTAATTGATCAGTAACTTAAAAAATTCTGCAAATTATTCTTGTTGGAATTAATTTCTTATGTGGTATATTATTCGTAATATATGCCAGCGATATGCTTGAAAATATTAAAAATGGAACTGTAACATTATTTGCTGATGACACTAGCTTGATTGTTAGAGAAAGAAATATTGATATGCTCAGACATATATCTTATACTGCATTAAAGACCTTGGACCTCTGTCATGGTATATGGTCGTGAGTTCTGGGGAAATGCCAGTAGAAGAAAACAAATTTTCATAATGTGAAAAAAGTGCTGCGTATAATAGCCAGTGTGAACAAAAAACATCCTGTAAGCCCCTCTTTTTAGCCCACCAAATAAAACCAATGTATTATATAGATTATGCCATCCAGGTTCTTACAATTATTAATCTTAACATAGAATGCTACCCAAAAAATGAAAATATACACCAGCATAACACAAGACATGCACATAAACTAAGAACCATCCAACATAACAGCTCATTATTTTAAAAAGTCTTTATTATTCAGGTTTAAGGATGTACAACAATCTACCAAAAAACATCCTAAGAAAAAAATATAAATTTAACAAATTTATTCATGATAAGTTTGTTGGGCAATGTTTCTATAGCATTCAAGAGGCGAAAGAATACTTTAAGAATTTGTGATTGTATGTACAGTGAAATCTCGTTATAAAGAGTATGGCATATAACATTATCTGTCCTATAACAACAGCTTTACAATGCACCATCTCTCCATAATACATGTAAAATTATTTGGATATAACAACAATCTGCTATAAAGACAGTTTTTGTTGCAATTTACAGTTGTTATAGTGAGATCCCACTGTACTTCTTAACCTGTGTACAATGTTAGACCTGAATGAAACAAACAGATCTCTACTGTATCTGTAACAGTATTATTCTACACATAATTATTAACTTCACATTGCATTTTTTATTAATGTTTATTATTGTAGTTTTACATAATCCTGTATTATTTGCTTGTATAATAATGTACTGTATACTTGTATAACTATACCAACACTTGTGAATTTTTTATATACAAATTGTATTGTAAAATTTTAATTTCTAATCACTGAAAGGTAACATAAGGTAATTTATGTATATACTTATAGAATATAAATGTACCTATATATCTCAAATTGACAAGCCCTATATTCCATGAACAACAATTTCAATACGGAATCTTCGGGGTGATGTAAAAAGTGAAATAAATAAAATATATTTACTTACATATTATTATAGGTGTATTGTCTAAAATATGCCTGCGGTCACTCCTCCACTGGTAGCCTAGGAATTCTTGTAGTTCATGTTGGTTGATGAGATACGTAAATATTCTGATTAATTTGTCTCTTCTGTGAATGATATATTAGTTTACTTGGTATAGTCTGAGCAACATGATTGTTGTGACCTAGGCAGCAGTAATTTACATATTTCAATTTCTCTCAAAATGTATTTCTAAGAAATATTATTAAACACGTTTTATGAAAAACAAGTGTGATATTTAATTTTGGTGTGTAGTCTTTTAGCTATCCTGTTTTAATTTTTACCAGTACATTCAATGTATTATGACATATCAGATTTCTAAAGTGAATACATTTACCTTGGTCGTTTTACATAAATACAGTGCAGTCACTATTCATGGTGTTTATAAGGTCAGGAGTAAAAAATTACTGTTTCTAAATGTGTGAAGTTGGTTATCATTATGCAGGTACAGTACTACTAATAAAGCAAGGTAAAAGAAATGGAAATTGTAAAGGTAAACAGTTTTCTTCACACCTTGGTGTGTCTACAAGCAATGCTTCATGTTTTACAAACGTTTATGCCGTAGCTAGTCAATTGCATTACATTTACTCCTCATCCTACTAGAGAATATCAACTCTGAACTAAACACTGTGCACATACAAAACAAAGCAATAAGCTTGAGAAAAAACTGCTGCTACTTCCCAAGTTTGCACTGGTGCAACACCAATGGATGGGTGTAAAGTAATATCAAGGTTTAAATTAAATGGCATGGAAACATTCAGTTTATGTTCTTATTTTTCATTCAAAATATTTGGGGCAACTTTTTTTCTAGATTGTTTGTGAAATTATACATTAAAATATATTTATAATTTACTTGTTTTACAGAGTTTAGCGAGGCATGTCATATTTTAAACAAGTCACATCATATCCGTTTTTTTGGGGGTTTGGAAAGTTACAATATCAAGCAGATGACTAGAATACTCAATTGTCAATAAAATCTGAAACACTCATCAAAATTCAATGAGATTTTTTTGCTGACTAGATATTTTATCAGCAGACATTTATTTATATAGCACTATGCGGTAGTATGCTTTACTTTCAATAAAAAATTTAAAAACTGTTTTTAAAAAAATTATGTCTTGAAACCACAAAATCTACAAAAATGGAAAACTGTCACTTGTATAATTTTTCATATGATAATATGAAGGCCTATATAATAACCAAATTTAAAAAGTACTCACGTTTTCATTTTAAAATAATTTTATTATCCGAAAATCTCTGCGCGATAGGTTTACAGATGTTGCTAAATAAATTAATGTCCGCTGATAAAATATCTACTCTGTAAAAAAATCTCATTGAATTTTGACTAGTAGTTCAGATTTCATTGACGGTTGAGTATTCCAGTCGTCCACTCGAAATTGTAACTTTCCGTACCCCTTAACTTTTTGAGTACACACCATAAACTGTGTATACTTTGCACCAGCATCGGTAACTTTGCATTCCCCAATATATTTTTTTTCAATGCTGATTGTTGAAAGATTAATGGTTGTAATTGAGGGTATGTAATAAATTTTTTTTAAATACAATGTAGTGATCCGTTTTCACTTCACCAAATATTTTTGGTGACAAAGTATACCCATTTTATGGTAATTACTGTTAAATTTAAGAATCGTTTGTGTAGCATGTGTACTTTTCTGCAGCATCAGCGCATAGATGCCAATGCAATGAGAGCGATAGTGGAAGTACTCAGTGCAAACTTAAATATCAAGAAACTGGATCTGAGTTACGTCACCCTGGAACCAAGAGCAGCATATTTCCTAGGAGAGATATTGATCTTCAACAACAACATAGAGGAACTAAATCTGGCATGGTGCAGGTACAACATGTTTGTAAAATCAGGAATCACATTTCTTTTTTTTTATAGGGTATAGTAAAATAAACAATTTAGATAATCATACTAATGTTATAAATGTGAAAGTGTGGTTGTTGGTTTGTTTTTCTTTCATGGAGCACTGGATTGACATGATTTTCTGCACAAAGATAGTTTACTGGCTGGAGAGTGACATAGGCTACCTTTTATCCTGGAAAAATGAACAACTTTTGGGGAGGGGTGGGGCAAAAATAAGTAGAGGGACTGAACAGGGTACCTATCTTTCACAGAGCAACAGATTGACATGATTTTTTGTGCATATAAATACATAGTTTATGGACTGGAGAGTGACATAGGCTTATTTTTTCCTGGAAAACTGACATGGTTTTGGTATGGAGGAGGGGAACAAAGGGGGTAGAGGGGCAGAACAAGTACCCAAAAATTTATTGAAAACAAACTTTTGTGAGTTTTTGTGCATGTGCCCCAGCCTGCAATTGTTTCTGCCAAAAATAACATTGCACTTTTTAAAACTTTTTTTTTTTTTTCAGGAATACTATCACATTAAATTTAAAACCCTGCAAACGAAGTCACAGGTACCAGCTATTATAATAAATAAATAGTGTAATATGTGTGTTACAAAGTTTATATTTTGTTAAATACATATTTTTTTTATGTTGTTTACTGTTGCTACTGTGCAGAGGATTGGTACTCTATTGACAATTACTCACATTATTTGTTTAGAACCACGCGAGCAAAGCTACTGATAAAAGCTAGTTTGTCATAAAGATGATTCATAACTCTTGTTATAACTAGTTTATTTTTTACTATTTTATAACACTGGTTTGATGTCTGGGTGTAATTACTGACCATGTTATTTTAGTACAGATGATTATAAGCCCTAATCAAAAATAGAAGACAGCTTGAATATAAAGTAAAATTGTAAATAAACTAATGTTTAAACTAACCAGCACTAAGCTTATGAAAGTGAAAATTACTATTTAAGTCATTAAAAAAAACATGTTTAATTTTTTGCTTTAGCAAAGTATATTATAAAAATAATATTTTCACTATTGTTATTAAAGAATAAAAATTATTGCATTAAGGGTTTGACTTATGTTACAGTACTTTATTTTCAGACAGTTAGAGTATGTAGTAAAATGCAGTACTGTAGAAGTCAAGTAGTGCATTAATAATTAATAGGAACTAAGTTATACTAGAATGCCAGAAACAACTCCAGTGGCGATTGATTATTTCAACTTGTCGCCTCTAGTTCGAGGCTAGCTGGCTGGTTAGTAACTTCCTAAGGCGACGGAATTCTCTCAGAATCTTGCTGCAGCTAGAGTGTTCTCTGAAGCCTGTTCACTAACTGAAGTTTGTTGGTAATGGGAGCACAACTCGGAGTGTCGGCGCTTTCCCTAGCAAAAGTGATGCCGGTAAAATAATACATTATAGGTCTTCTGACTCAGGGTGGCACTATTTGTATCGTAATATGGCTGCTTTGCATTTACGCTCATGTACATCAAAGTATTATCACTGGGAGCCAAATTAATTTCCAAGATGTCATGAGATATTTAGAGCAACAGAAGGAACACAAGTCTTGGATTAACTTTAAATCACTTTATTGAGAAATCACAACTTTTACAGTACACTGGTATCCACACTTGGTATTTACAGTAAGGTACAAATTACTCTTGAACTTGTATAACTTCAACAAACTGTTCACTAACTGGGCTACGCTTCCATGTGACGCGATACGGGAACAGAAACTGAAATTACTGCCAGCTACATCCGTGGACAATCTTCCGGTCATTATATACCAGGTGCAAATTTAATCAAAATGGCGTGCGCAGACCAAGAGTTTTGGCGGTCCCTACCGGACATCTTTAACACTCAGATGGGAAGTTAGTGTAGACTTTGGGTAGAATACGGGACGTCATCAAGGTGACTTCGGTTATGCGGATACACATAGGTGGTGCCTCTCTGACTCGACTACCTGTGGCAGACTATGTTGTGTGGGCTACCCACACCTCGCAAACTTGATCGGTCACTTGTAAGAAGGGATTAAGGTTCAAGGAGGTATGTGCACTGATGTCGCCTCTCGGACTCGACCATCAGCGGGGAAGTAGGAGTGAGTGGTGCCTCTCAGATTCGACCATCAGCGGGGAAGTAGGAGTTAGTAGCGCCTCTCAGAATCGACCATCAGCGGGAAAGTAGGAGTGATTGGCACTTTTCAGAGTCAACCACTTGGGAGGGTTGAGTGCCAAGAATGACCCGGAGGTTAGGCTGCTGGACTCTTGACGACTGAAGAGTTACGGGGTTGCAGTAAGGTGGGTTGCCTCCTGGGTGGGAGGAGATATCTTTATCAGGGGCGAGGATGGCTGCAGGAATAGGGAAGCCAACTACTCAGTAAGAAATATCGCTTCGTGGACGCACAAAAAGCTCTCTCTGACTACTAGAGATGAGACATAACTTTACACAAGGACAGGTACTCTGAGAGGAATTGGCAATGTTTTTCGTTAAGTAACTATGAGTATTTGCCTGGGGTGATGGTGGAAAACCAGAGAAAACTTATGCCAGAGCCAGAAAGCAAACGTGGGTCCTCCAAAATTAGAGTCCAACATGTTACCACTCCACCATCTGACTCAATATTATTATAATGACTCAGGATTTAAATAAATACAGTATAGTAATGTTCATAAAAATTGCAATTAAAAATTAGGCAATACAGTTTTGTAATTAACACCAAATGAAGTTCTGATCAGTTACCACTGCTTGCGGTAAAATTTTTTTATTGGAATTTACGTTTTATCACTTCTTAAATAAGATACACTCATGACTTGTGAACAATACAAGGGCTTGAATGAAACATGAAAATGAAATGAAATGAAAATAATGGGAAATAAAAAAGCAAGATGTGATATGCAGATTATTAAAATTGTATAACTATGGAAAATGCCTAGACGCTATAGCAGTATCAGATCAGAACATTTCTTAGCACATAAATAGTCATTAATGTCAAATACTTGTAAACATTCTAATGACCTTACTGTCGACGAGACGAAAACCCACATTAATACTATATGTATGCTGATGGCTATGCCACAAGGCTAAAATTGATACAAATAAATTCTCCACTCGGGACATGCACCCGTTATAATAAAAAAATTTTTCTTTGTGTTCAACATTTCAAAATATGTATTCTTCTTTATTTTCATTAAAAACTGAACTACTCACAGTATCATAAGATCACAGACTTCATTAGATATGCATTTCCAATATGAATAACAATTAATTTTAACAAGGAAACACTAAAAAAATATAAAAAATTTCTTTTACTTTGAGCTAAAATTCAGTGTTTATTGTTTCATTGTTCATATCCCCTTTTTTGAAACACATTGCACAAATCATTCTAGTTGACAGTCATGCAATATACTTACCAATAGACATAATTTTTTATTCTAGAATCAGTTAAAAGATTTTGTGGCGAACCAGGTGTATGTATATGCACATATGCCTGTGTTACATGACATGCTTACGTAGAAACGAAACCCTTCACACCATAAAATTTAATGATCAAGCTTGCTTTTAAAATGTTACTTTCAAACCAAATTATTTTGGTTTTGCTTTGCAGGTTAGGCCCTGAGGGGCTGGAACAGCTGAAGACTGGTTTTCTTGAATCTTTCATTAGCAAGCTAGATCTGAGCCACAATTCGCTTGGAGAAGACGGAATGAAACATTTAGTAGAAGTTTTGTCAGAATCAAGTTATCTACGAACCTTGATTCTAAGACGCAATGGTAAATACACATGTTTTCACAGATCTATTGTAACAAGATATATTTTGGAGGAATGGACGTCTTAATTCAAATTAAGTAATATAACAGACAGAAGTACAAGTACTTACAGTTGATACTTGTAAATAGGTACACACACGAAGGGACGACACACATTTTTGCGCGGAAGCGCGGTCACGACGTTTCGCCAGTATTCAACTGGCTTCCTTGTGCGGCGAGACATGGCACACTGCAATCCAGCAGTAGTGTGTGCTCTGTTATCTGTAAGCCTAGCGGCTGGCAGGCAAACTAAGCACGGCGGGAATTTCAAACATGGGGCAGTAATGTAGGTCTGGTTGTGATGGCTTGCAATGAATAGTGAGTTATCTGATATTGAGGCCTGCATTGCAAACCATCACAACCAACAACCTCCAGGCCTGAACTTGTAATTCATGGGGTATTGTGAAGTACCTAGTCACCTGCAATATTTAAAACTTTCAAAATATCCTTTTATTTTTCTCCCTGGTGCTTCACAGTGATATTTTTCTTATCCTGTAAAGTTATAATTTGTCTTAGTAAGGAGCGTAGCAAACCCGGCTGGTATGTTCAGCGTTGTTTAAGCCTCCGATGTGGTAGTGGCAATGAAGCTGCCTGCTGAAATATGTATAAGTGATAAATGTAAGTATGTAATAATTTTCTACCACGTCGGTTGCCCGGTAGGACCAGTGTTGTGCAGCGAAATATATTTTGTTATACATCGAGCCAAGCCAAGGAGCCATTCATAAATATTTGAATTTAAGAACTGTCAACTAATGTTATTAACAAGGAATCTGTAACTTACTATTCATCCTCATATGTTTGTATTGATTTGTAAAAGGGAATTATTGCCATCGGGTCGCAGTCACATCTCAGTTATGTGTATGTAAAATCAAGTAAATCTTTATTTTAAGTCAATTGCCAATATAGAAAACATCCACGTCCAA
>PNEQ01024357.1:22626-49179 GCA_003012365.1 Medauroidea extradentata | reverse complement strand
TTTTCTTCAGAAGTTCTGCCACAGCCTTTTCTTGTCTCCAGTTCAGATTTTCTCCAGTTCTAGTCAGTAGTTCCTTGAGTGGTTCTGGCATAGTCCCATTAAGGGCGCCTGACTTGATGGCTTCTTTGTCGGTGGTAGTTATTTGGGAGACTTGTTTGCACACACCTATTATGGCCCCCTCCTCAAGCTGGATTGCCCTCCTTAAAAACTGTTTTAAATTTGTAGCATAATTTTTTAAAATAACATGTTATATAGATGTAGTTAATTCATGAGAATTTTTTAAGTACATAATTATCTAAAACTATTGTGAATTTTGCCTTGAAATAATTAGTTAAAATAGTATAAACTGTTGTAAACAAAACTGTGCAACAGTTTTTCGGTATCTTCTCTCGTTTAAGATTTTAAAACATAACTATCGTAAAAGCGGTAGAATTCTTGATTATGGCCTTAGCCTTTGAGAATATGCTTGGAAACTTGGTTGATGCTAGCCGAATATTTATTGATTGAACCTAAAATATAGAAGACTGACCTGTGCGTCGTATCTCGCATAACATATACGTTTGTTTCACCCACCACACCATTTAGTCGCTGCTCAACATCGTGTCCATCTCATCACTTCAGCACTAAAGACATCAGGTGTAAACAACCACCCAAACTCCACTACCACAATTATACCACTTAAGTGTCCCTCTTACTTCAAGTTTTTGTCCTTGTCGAAGCATGGGAGGGGGAAAGCGATAAGGGCGACACTGGTTCGCGAGTCAACAGCAGTATCGCCTCTGCTCGCGGAGACCTAGATTAGAATGTGATATTTTCGTAATTCCAGTTTTTTTTATGGCACTTTAAATGGTGACCACGTAACTTTACTGCTGAAGAGTTTGTAGCAAAGTCCAATGCTGGTCGCTTATGTTTTTACCTGTGGCAGTCTAAAAACAGTTTTTGGCTGTTGTGAGAGGCTCCAAAATCGCGTTAAGAGGACTGTGTACGTAGCCGTTGGACAGTGTTGTGGCGTGTCACGCGAATACTTTCTTACGCGAAACCGCCGAACTTATTGTTATTGTTGCTATCTATGAAAAGAACACCCACTTGAAACTACGTATGCCACTTTTTGAAAATTCAGTATGCTTGTTAGCAACATGATTTTGGGGCCTCTGGAAATGACTAAGAACGGCTTTTTCAGACTGCTGTAACTGTGAAAATACGACCTGAATCCGTAAGTTGTAAAATAAGGTGCGAGCATTGGTCTTTACTTCATAATATGCATACATAAAATTTTAATGTCACCGCTTAAAGTCCTATAGGGAAAAGAGTTGTACGAAAACACTGCACGCCAGTTTAGCGCTGGGAATATAGACCGTGTGCCTATCGTCGAGAGCACGGTCTTAAAAGTACAGGTCTAGACACTCACCTACTCTTCAATGCTTTATCTTTGACCCTCTTATGACTGAACGAAACTGTTGGCGCCACTATCGCAGTGGGGCTGTTGTGAAGAGAAGTTCGTTATTTTAATCAAAACTTAAGTGTTTAAACATATTCTGGTTAAACTTAAGCAAGTTTCTAATATTTGTACTTTAAAAATATAATACATTTAATGTTTGACAAATAATTACTAGCACTAGTGTGCTAGTGGCGCCACCAGTTTTCATTCGTTCTTGCGGATAGTAAAGGAACTAAAATCAGTAATAAGGGGGTCAATATTTTGTAGCAGTGTCCAGACCTGAACTTCTAAGGCCATGCTCGAGAGTGGTGCTCTGGTTCTTATCGCTCCGCTGTTACCGCGCGTCAAACACGGAGATTTCAAACCGGTACAAAGTACTCTTAAGGCGCCCGCCTGGTGGCTGTGTGTTTGTGTGATTGAGGCACGGCGCCAAGGGCGATGTTGACCGGCTCATCTGGTGCGGTATCGCCTCTACCGCAAGACATTGAAACAGCGTGCAGTGGTATCGTAGAACACTCGCCTGACTGACACTTTCACTGGTGACCCCATCTTTTTATTGCTGGAAAGTTTTAAGTAAAGTCCAATACACCTCTCTATTGTACTTTCACGCGAATACCTTAAGTAGTTGTTTAGACATAATAGGTTTAAAAAGCCGTTTTTAGTCATTTTGAGGTGCTCTGAAATGGTCTATCTAATTAACGTGATGTTTTGAAACTACTATTCCGATGTCGTTTGAAGTGTTTGTTCTTTTCGTAAATGCAAACATTATAAATATGTTTAGTAGTTTCTTAGATAAAAGCGTTCTGCTAGCACGCTGCAACGCTGGCTACACGGCAGGCAGGCGGGCGCCTTAATAATAACCATTATGTCTTGAAACTACAATACAATCGCCGTCTGAAGAGTTTCTTCTTTCAGTACATGAACAAGTTAGGCGCTCATTTAGTAGCTTCGAACAAAAACCGGATTTCTACCACACTGCAGCGCAATTTTCTGGCATTGGCGTACGAAATCATTACGTATTACACAATTTTCGTATAATTTTACGCCTTTATAGAGGTGTTACCAAAAATTGGTGCGCATTACGATGTAAAGTACGCTTACAAACATACAAATTATTACGTTGTTACATTTTCACTGCTTTTAAATTCTCGCACTGAAAAAAATACTTTGTTAAATATTTTGTTAAAATGGACCTTACCAAATTTTTTTGTAGTGGTTACAAAATTTTTTTTGTAGTCACTGCAAAACTTTATTGGGAACAGCAAAATATTTTTGTGGTCACTACAAAAAATTTGGTAAGGTCCATTTTAACAAAATATTTTGCAGTGACTAGTAAGTATTTTTTTTTTTTTCAGTACGGAGCTGAGACATCTGATAGAACCTCTCGTGCATTGATTTTCGGATAGTAAAATTATTTTCAAATCAAAACGCGAGTATTTTTTAAATTAGGTTGTTATAGAGGCCTATATTAAAAATCATAAAAATTACAGTTTTCCATTTTTGTAGATTTTGTGGTTTCAAGCCCTTATTTTTCTATAAAGAGTTCTTAATTTTTTTTACTGGAAAGTAAAGCATACTACCGCGTAGTGCCATATAAATAAACGTCCGCTGATAAAATATCTACTCGGCAAACAAATCTCATCGAAATTTGATGAGTAGTTGAGAGTTTATTGACGATCGAGTATTCCAGTCGATCGCTCGACATCCTACCTTCCCATGCCCCTTTATTGGCTGATGTAGGCTCAGTTAGTAATATATCTCGGTAATTTAAATAAAGTTTTCCGAAAATTAAGCTAAATTGATTACATTTCTTTAAACCGCTGGATAAAAATTCAACAACAACGTCTACAGTGCAGAGCAAATTATTTAAAAATAAGTAAATCCGAAGCCGAAGCTAATTCGAATTTGATTTTTTTAAACATATGTTTTGTATTCAGATGCTCGTAATTTCCAGAAGTAAAACTTTTATGCTGTTTTTCTCTGCGTTACTATGTTGAAAAAATAATGTGTATTTTATGCAATTGATTGACTATAGTAAATCGAGCTGTTGTTTATATGTTGTTTGCAAATCAGCTATAGTGTGAAACTTGCTGCTGCAAATATGTAACTAATTATTTTAAAGAATAACAATTTAGAAAGCCCCACCCCCTCCCCCACACAGTTTTTTCTCCAGTTACTACATTCACCGCTGTATTCAGAAGTGTTAGATTGCAATTTTTGGAAAGTGTAACTTTTTATGAATTTTTTCCTGCAGTAGGGTGTTGAAACTTGTATTGTACGAAAATGAATAGACTAAAATAAATCAAACCATTATTTAGATGTTGTTTGTTAATTATTAAAGTCGCAAAACGTGTTATTTAAATATGGAAAATAATTTAAAGTATAAATACAGTCAAGTTTATGAATGTGGGAGGGTGATATTTTTTTTCCAACTTCTGGATCAGCCACTGAAAATGGGTCAGGTCAGACTCAACGGATTAGCTTTGGTCAACGTCCACAAAGAAATGTTACGTCCTGTAATCTGAAGCAAAGACAAATGAATATGAGTAGCCTCATTGGGGTGAGTAAAATGAACAATAGCAGTAGTACATCTGAATACAAAAATGTAACAAAAAATCTTCAAAAGTGATTTATTGTGGTAATAGCATTGCCTACAATGATTTTTTGTAATGTGTACGTATAAACTTTACAATATTACAAATTTTTGGGAAATATGGCTTGTGACTCAAAAAATTAAATTACTACTTACGTGTTTCAAAGATCAAAGTGTAGTATCTGTTCTTATCAGCTTAATATCTGATACGTCCTGCATCGCAGGACCAAAATATAAAGGCACGTAGACCCAAAAGCTTAAAAGTTAAAATTTTTTGATTAGCACAATTCACTTTTTAAGACATAATTTATTTTTAAATTATAAAAATTTCTTACGTATGTAATTCAATTTTTTTATCTGGAAACTCCTTAAAAAGCACCATTTTGCATCTCTAAAATCGAAACTTTACCCGGGGGAGGACCGGAACCCCCCGCATTTGGCTTGGGGTGTATGCACAAACACTTTTTTTAAGGCATAGCCACCCCTTTTTTTCTTACAATGCTGGGGCCGCCATTGTTTGCACCCCCGTGAATAAAAATCGTTCCGGCATCCCTGGCTTAGTGGACAAAAAAAATAATTTTAATTGATGCAATGAGTGTTACGTAGTTATACAACGGCGTATACAATCGGCAAGTAGTTTTTGTAAACGCCTACAGTAATGTCCCGGGGCAGCGTAAGGCTGACGACGTAAATCCCTCAACTGCGCCGTGGGGATCCCCAGCTGAGGGAAGTAGGGGAGGGGCGGAACAGCTGGAGGGGAAGTAAAGAGGGGAGTACGTGTGACGTCACAGCGAGGCCGTGCGCATGCGCGCTCTCGTCCCGAGTGAAAACAGCTGATTGCTCTAGTGTTGTCGCGCCAGTGTGCTGACGAACTCTGTTCGTGGCAGATGCGTGTTGTAGCTGGTTCACGTCAGCTTGGAGTTTTTCTCGCGAACTTTTGCGCGACGACATATAGCTTTGTTTACACGTTTGCACACGTGTTTTTCTCAAGTGATTCGTTCAGTTACCGTTTATTTTATATAATTATCTTTCCTACAGTTGTAAAACTGCAAGGTTGAAGTGTCGGGGATATCGGTGTCGCAACAGTTCGTGGTGCGAAGTGTTGAGAGTGTATCCGGTCCTGCTGAGAGATAATAGTTCTGAAGTGTACGCAGTTCCGTGGCAGCAGTTGTTGGTGTAACTGTACCAGCGACACGGAAGTGAACGGTTGTCGGCCGACCGTTAGCGCTGCCTGGCGAGCGCGGCGGCAACCAGGCTGCCCCCTCCCTCTCCGCCCCGCGGGTGTTTTTTAAACTCGCCGACCTACTTGCGGCCTCGGCCGAGCAATCTAACCTCAATCCGCGACAAGTCAGTCGGCGGCCGGGCAGTGAAAGTGACGGGACGTGTGCCATGCTGGTGCTGTTATCTTGAGGTGAGATAGCTAGGACGTCGCTGAGATGGGGGCGCACAAAGACACGGAGCACGAGAGTGGCTACTTCGAGGAGGACGACGAAGACTACGAGGAGCTGACCAGGAAGTTGACCATCAGGACGGATCAGAGCGCGAGCAGTGGTCACACCAGCTCCGTGACCTCGTCCTGCGATGGTCGCTCGCACGTCGAGGATCACAACAGTGAGTAGCTACCAGTACTTCCACCCACCCAGTCCAAGGTTGTGTTAGATATAGCCGCACTTACCAATGCTACATGCGCGCGTGACGTCACACATGCCACTGTTCGAATATGCACCCTAGGATGTCACCTTTAGCCAAGGGCACGATACACTTACCCTTCCTGAGCCCTAGATCCGCATTAACTAACATCACACTATTTCGTGAAGGGACCAAGGGCTTAGCCCAAGTGATACAAGGTCTCGTTGCGGTGAAATAAAACACACACAGGCCAAGTATTGGTTATGTTGTCACTGGCGACATTGACACGCGTCATCGCTCCATGACCTGAACAATACTCGTGATGTAGTTAGGTGTTTTTACTGTGTCGTGTTACGCTCGCCGGTTTGGGAGATACCGTTTAGAATGAGAGTATGTCGAAGACGTGGAAGGTCTTGCGGTACAGTTTACGGGATGAAATTGCACAGTTGAAGCGAGTCGCAAATGTCAGCTGTGGCAATGGCGGATGGGTCCAGTATGTTCTCGGTAGATGTGTGGAGGTACCCCCCCCCCCCCCAATACACGGCATACCGCCTGCACCACATGTTGCGCCGCGTTTGTAAGTGGGTCGGTTTGCCTCATTCAACCTCTGCGCGCGTGCGTGCCGTCTCTCTCTCCCCTCCTAACAACTTCACAGCCTCCAGCTCGTGTGTGTCAAGACTATTCGCCGTGTCCTACCTCACTTGCCGGTTTCACCCGCTGCTGTGTTGTCTATGCGTTTTGTCGTGCCTCAGATATGTGTACATTCATTACGAATATGTCTGAAAGATGGAGTGATTTTTCCTTGTGTTGCCCAGCCCTATGTGTCGCAGATAAACCAAGCACGTTTTTGAAAGTCTGTATGCAAAAACGACAAAACAGCAATCGTGGATAATGGCAACTGCCAACTTTCTGAACATACATTTCTCCAGAATTAGTTTAATTAAGGTTAATTCTACTACAGGTTAGAAAGAAAATACGTTTTCTTATGGGAGAGCTTGGCACAGGGAAAATTTCTGCCACTAGCCTAGTTTCGCTTCGATCGCTAAGAGACCAGATAAATACGTAACCGTATTTAAAATTAAATTTAAATGAACTTGGAAATTATATTTGTCATTTCATTTAGTTTTGAAGTGAAAAGAAACCAATTTCGCCTTTTAAATTGTTAATTTAATGAAACTCAAAATTCAGAAAGTCTCTGTGATTGGTCAGTTTTGTGCAATAACGATACCAGCGCTCAAGTGGCAGAAATTTTACCTGTGCCAAACTTATAACATTGATCTGTCTAACCTGTAGTAGAATTAACCTTAGTTTAATCTACGAGATTGTAGGAAGTTGGCAAAAATTATTGTCTATCATTGCTTGTTTTTGGTTATTGCAAATTGCCTTCCAGAAACTTACATAAACTGATGTACCATGCCCTCTTTATAACTTGTGTAATGATCACCAATTACGCGCTGCGAGAAATAGTCTTATATAACATTTTTTGGATTATGATCTCTGTTTACAAGTTGAGGAATCACAAGCCAAGTTGGAATAATCTCGTTATTTACGTATTTAGGTTGTTTGGAATCGTTGTGGTACTTTATAGAACTCTTGGTCAAATGCATTGCCTCGCGGTAAACTGACCTCCATAATCTCTGATGTGACGTAGTTACTGCAGGTGTCTTCAGATCATTGATACAGATTTTCGAAGTTACATCATTATCATGTAATGCATGTTGATGACTAAATCCGGCTAGAATTTACAGATATAAAAGTTAATTACGCTTGTAGCAGTTGAAATGGGGGGGGGGATATTAAGTTTCTTTAGCTTGTATTGGAGACTTGCATGAATAGCTGCACCTGGTTGGTGCCTTTAGAGCACAATAAATTCTTGGCTAGACAGACGTTTTTAAGGACTGAAGTCGTATTTGTACAATCAAGTTTTCAGGCTAGGTTGATATGTAAACACGGATTGTAGATGGTACACTGGACCAAACAGGCAACATTTTTTTTTTGTTTGTTTTAAATCGTTCTTCAGAATAGAAGTCTTTGTGTAAGTTGTCACTCTCACTTTCCTTTTATTGCTAGAAATGTAAGACATATTAGGCTATCCCAGGGCGATTACAACATGTTACATGACCATATATTCTGTTCAATAAGGCGGCTTGTTTAATTTAGTCAGGTGGGTATAATACGTACCGGAAATAGTTATTTCAAACTGAGTCCTATCAACCGGTTGAATTGAACTAAATCTCACTACACCCCTATCTATTTCGGTTTAGTTGAAGCATGTTTTGAGTGATTTATAATGTATGTACTAGGACTACTTATCGAACATTTCCCCAGAAGTTTGTCATAGGCGGGATTTTGGTGAGACAAGGGAGGGCACTTCAACCGAAAAATGAAGTAAGACAAATATATTAGTTTCTTTTCAACGCACTTACACTGCTACATTAACTTATACAAATGACGGCATTTTAATATACATTTTATTAGTAATAATTGTGTTAACTTTGTTCTAACTTGAAAAATAGGTGCACGATTGTAAAAATGTAAACATATTTTCTTCTTGTTTGTGCCAGTCGCCAGCGATGGGCGTCAAGACTCTGATTGGCTGACGCTCGTCGCTGAGTGATACGTCGCTCTATTGTGAAAATCTCTTAAATTACTGCATCTGAAAAGACCGTTCTTAGCTATGCTGAAGGGCTTTGGATCTGTATGTTTAAAACAAGCATGTTGTCTTAACAATGGCATTACATCTTTGTCCGAACTGTGTGTTCTTTTCGTACATTGGCACAAGGGCGCATGTGAATAGTTTCGTAAAAAGCGTATTTCCCTTGACAACACTTCGTGGTTCTGAAAGTGTCGGGGTTGACAAAGGTTTCCAGGTGCTCGGGCATATTCCTTATCTGAGAGAGCGGCTCGTCACCGTGCAGTTTCTGGTGTGTAACGTGATACACTCGATGAATCTCCTCTGCTAGCATGAGTGGGATATCTGGAATTGAGAAGGGGGCGGGGACTGTTGTCGCTTGGGTCGTACCTACAGTCGATATTTCCCCTCACGCTTACTTGTGGTAATCTTATCTCTGCTGGCCGAAGTGCGGGCGACCTGTTGTCTTTGTCAGCGCCTCACGTCCTCTTCTATTCCCTATGCAGAGAGCACTTTTCCGAGACAGACATGTCTGAATTGTATTTTTAAAACGCATATATTTTACTGTGGTGCCAATCGTTAAACGTTTGGAGTAGAGGAAATATGTGAAATATTGCTTTCGCTTCTTGTATAGGTCTATTTATAATAACTAGCGGCGGGGATATACGAATTCGCTGAAATAAGTAATATAAATAGGGCTTCAAAACTGTTCTCTTTGCTGTGAAAGTACTACTGGCGGCTATGTAGAGAATGTTTGTGGTCCATATTTTTCTGCCGATTCGTATCTGTCAGCGATTTCTTCGTAACGTGTAAGTTATAAATGGCTCTATCGAAAACTATTCGTTGTACGTTGGTGTAAAGAAATAGCATCCACAGATCGTTACACACGCGCTGCTGAAATGGCGAAACTGCGTGTTTTTGCGGTCCTTTTTAGTCCTGATTGATAATCTTGGTTCAGAATACATTAATAGGCGTGTACAATACGTCTTCATTTCTAATAGTACATCACGAAATGATAGTCACCACTGGATGTCTCACAAAGGCGAGTGGTCGGCGAGAAGACAGCATGCCACTTAGAGGCTAGGGTGAGGCGTGATGTGTCTCCCTTATCGCTTCCACACATCTAGATTACACGTCCTCCAACTATCTGCCGAAGCTCTGTACGTTGCTCAGCGACCACCTTAAAAACCACCAGAAGTTACCATCATTGTCGAGTTGATCGAGAAGCCGCTGTGGGTGACTTTTTGGACGCTTGTAAACTCCACTCGGGTTGCTGTGGTAAACCCCTCAGGTTGCAGTTGTGCCCTTCGCAGGCTAACCTAGTTAGTTACAGAGTACACGCCCAGCGGTGGCAGTGAGAGTGTATAGACGACCCACGTGCGGGAAGTGGGTCAGTGTTGGCGGCCCTGCGCGGGAACTGGGCCACGCGTCGCAGATCGATGGCAGGTCCACCGTTCAAGGACACGCACCGTCGCTTCCTGGTGTGCACGTGTCCTGCCAAACTTGGCCTTGGGTCCGGCCCAGGTCAGGCATCAGTCTACTTGTGTATCCACACAATACTTGCGTGTGTGCTTCTCCCACTGCATGTCATGTGTGTGCTTGGCCTCTATATACATCCTCAGTTGTGGATCTAGAGGGTTTGGGGGGGGGGGGCAGAATGCGCGGGGTTAGAGGGGGCGCTGGTGGTGCCATATATTATTAATAAATACAGTATTTATAATTAGAATGCACACTTAAAACACTGCGAAGCTGGTAAGTACAGGTTTGATGTATTTCTACAACAGTTGTATACTGTTATTTACGCGATCGCTAAGCAACATATGCAAGATACGTGTATTAATGTTGGCTTGATTGGACTCATGGAAAAGGGGGGGGGGGAATTCTTGCTCCGGACGTTCTGTCATGTGAGGTGGTCGTCTTCATTTAAATTACTTTCTAGTAATTCGTTACTCGAAAAAAGAAATTTAATGTGTCAGTAGTTCATGCACTTGTTTGTTACAATAATGTTAAGTTAGAGAATCAAATTCTGTTTCACATAACTTGATAGCCACTTACGTGCCAATTAACTTAATTTCATGTAGTGTGTGTCGCAATGCAAGACAAAATTCACAGTATATACGGTGGAATGAACATCTCGGGTTCTTTCAGAAGCACCATGTCGGCTGTAGTGCATCAAAACATCTACATTTTTCTGAAATTGGAGGAACAGAGTTCTGCAGTTCTGCGATATTCTGAAGTGTGCAGTCGATAAATACACGCAAAAACACCTGTTGACATCTACACCTTTTGAAAGCCAATATTTAAAAACTAGGAAACAATATCTTAGATAATATTTGGCAAACATTGTCCCAACATGATGCTTTTGTTGAACTTGACGTCTTGAGCCACAATTGCGCCAGGCAATAACTCTTCAGAGAGAAAATTGTTGCTCAGAAAGTTGACAAAAATTATAATCTAGGGTTACTTTTAAATATTTTTGTAAACTGTCTTCGCGAAACCTTTCATGTAAACTGATGCTTTTTTAGTTGTGAATTATGCACTATCCATGCTCTCGAAGTCCCTCTGATTAGATATTTAATAGCTAACTATAATACACCAGTTTTTCAGTTACACGTAACTGTTTTGAAGCCTTAAATACGAGGAACTGTTTTTCCGTCCTCCCACAGTTGTATAAAGACAGCTTGCCAAGTGTTGTCGCGAATCATATTCCTGCGCATTCCTAAGCCTAATCGGAAGGCCACCGCCTTATCGCAATGTACTCGCGCGCGCTCACAATGTCGGGTGGGCGGCCAAGGTTGTCGGGAACTGCTGAGTTACTACACGTGTGTACATGGTCATAGTTTGTAATTGCTTCGTATCTGATAGACGTTGTTCGCGGCCATCTGAGCACCTTTAGTACCAACTATGGGAGTAGAGCTGCACATCTCAAAACTTTTTTATTTGATATGTCACATATGTTTGGCTACGATAAAAGCCCACAGAATGACTAGCCGGGTATATTAATAGTAACATTAATACAGTAGTTTTAATCAATTTAGCGTTCGGAATTGTAGAACTGATTTTTTTTGTTCAAGTTTTTCTCCTTTATACACAAAATTAAACAGTTTTATTAATGTTGCCTTAAACTGTCCACCGCCAGTACCATGTAATTTTACTGTTCTAGGATGGCCAAACGTACGAATACAAAATGGGGAAAAAGTTACAATAAAGTTTATGATAAGCTAAGTTGCCATCCACCCAGTTTAAATGGTAAGTCAATATTACGACTTGTATATAATTTTTAAAATTACCGTTTCAAGGTTTCTAATTACATTTTTTTGAAAGAATTAAGCTATTAAATATATTTCTCATAATGCCTTGTGGAATACTATACATTTTAGTTTACATTTAAGGTATTGAGAATAAATGTTAAATACAATGTCAAAGTTACCTGGGTTCTTGGGGGGGGGGGGATTTTACACACAGAACATTAAAATAATAATAATAATGAAATTAAGTTTTATTCTGAGCAGGATATATCCTCCATCTTTAAGTAAATGAAAGTGGTGTTCATCATTTTGCATGTCTACTCATACGGGAAAGTTGGGAAAATTGTATTGTTAATTACTATTCTAAGGTTAACAGTTATGTAAACCACCCAGTTCCGATATCATCAGCAAAAATCGAATGAAATGAGATATGGGCATAGCTCAGGCCCAGCAGTGTTACCAAAATGTATGGAATGCATGTGCAGAATGCCAAATGTATATATAAAATGTTTTTATATAATTTAATGATTTACGTATGTAGTATGTTAGACTGAAGGTTTTGAGATGGGTGGTTTGGCAACAGTGAGCGGTCGGGCGCGTGCCACTTGTTGCTTTGGCCTGCCAGGACGCCGCCGAGTGTGCGCAGATTTCCCCGCGGAGATGTGGCAACAGCGCGGCTGCGGCGGACGACGCAGTGCTGCCATCTGTTGTCGGCCAGCCAAGGCGGCTACCAGCGCATACTGGCGACACTCTTGTTCGTGTTGTGGGGCTTCGTATCGTTCGCACAGCAGCGGCATTGCGCACGTCTGTCGCATTGTTACGTAACGCTGGCAAGCAACAGTATTGCTCGTACTGCGTTATGAACACGTTTAGCTTTCCGTTGTAACGTATGGCACGTTTACACGGCGTGTTATGAATGCTTCCACGTCCATTTGTAGCCGAAAATGTCAAAAAGCCATCTGCTATATTCTTTATTCTGATCAAGTAAAGGGTCTCGTGACCCGCTTTGAATACTATTTTGTCGTTAACTGTGTAGTTAAGGTTTATGGAAGCCTTATAAATGCAAAATATTCGACGGTATTTCAGACCTGTATTACTAAATAACTAAATTTGTTGAGTTGCAGAACCTGATGCCATTCCTTCCTGCTGTTATTTCAGTCATACATATGTAGATTTCAATGTCACTTTTTTTTTTCAAATATGATACGTATTGCATGGTACATTCGATAACATTTTGCGTCGAAGTGCAGATTACATGTAAACATATATCTTCAACAAATATATCTGTAATACATTGTTAAATTTCTACTTGGTTTAGTTGTTTATGTGATAATAAAATAACAGTGGCTAAAATGTAAACTTTTTTTTGTAATATTTTATCGTATGGATTTAGTTGGGCCCAGGAAACTAGACATTTTTTTTTACCAACTAACCTATATGCAGTTATATGCTACATGCATACCCTTATTTGTAGGTTAAAAACTTACTTGTCTGTAACCACATATATTTGTTAATGATCGCACTTGAGTGCATGTATGCTTCTGATTTGTGGGAATTGTAAGTTACAGTTTATTTCCTAACCTACCCTGCATGTGGGAATCGTGCCGGACGATGCCGCTGGTCGGCGTGTTTTCTCGGGGATCTTCCGTTTACCCCACCCCTCCATCACGCCGCTGCTCCATACTCTCCTCATGTCAGCCCTCACCAGCGCTGAAGTGCTCGATGTTAAGCGTTGACTATACTCACTCACCCCTTACCTACCCTAATCTAATGTGTTATGGTGGAGGTCCTTAGGAGGAATGCGAAGTGCGTCTCAGGGCTGATCCACATAGGCCAACAAGGGGGAGATTTCATGCAAGGGGGCAGAGAGGGATTGGCCAGACATGGCCGCAGTTGGGGCCATGTCTACCTCCCTATAGCTAAGCCATGATCTAAGAAGAGAGAGGGAATAAGCGTACAAACCCTCTCGACGGACTAGGAGTGTAGCCACTCAGCATTAAAAATAAGTAGCTTCTGGAAACAGAGGAAGGTGCAGGTTTCTTTATTAGTGGAGAGGTGAAGTTTCTTGCAGAGAGAGGGTTGTAAGTTACATCATACACGTGCACGCACATGCCTCTCAGTTGGGTCCTGGGATACATTCTCAATATGGGCGTAGTCATGGTTATCCAAGTTCGGAGTGAGACCGCACTCTGGTCGCTGTTTTACACCGCAGCCCAATCCTCTCAGATGGTCTCATCATGGTGGCCAGATTTCTCACCACACACAAACACTCCACCGAACAGCCATAATAAAATGTGGTCAACTTCAAAGCATCCTTTTTCTGCGTCGTGTCCATTTAATATTCTGGAACTCGACGATCCCAGGGGGACTCTGTCTGTTGAACGAGGATGAGCCTGCCGTGGTTCGTTATTCATCGCCGTTCGCAGTGATGAGGGCGAAGAGACGAACAGCACCCGAGGAGGTTACATTAAGGGGCCTACCTACCTGCGCTTAAAATGCGTTGCAGCGAGTTGCGATTATTCTTTTTTCGACGAATCTTTTAAAAACGCATTGTATATGTATATCTGCGAAAAGAACATACTCTTCAAATTATGTCGCTATAGTTTAAACAATTCGGCACGTCTATTTAAAACATCATTTTCGGGCCACTCAAAATTACCAAAAACGGGTATTTTAGACTGCCGTATCTGTAAAAATTACAACCGGGTTCAAAAACCACAGCTATAGAAACAAGCGTTAGACTTTTAACTGTGCTGCCCACAAATAAAATTATGTGATCACCGCTTTAAGTCCCAGTGTATATATAAGTTATATATTAATTGATAGTAAATATTGCGTTTGTATTTTATGAATCAGCTGTAGAACACAATACGTATTATATTACTTTAAGGACAAATTTTCGTATGAACTAATAATTGTTGCCAACTTAGGCTACACACACATGTAACACTATACGATGATTATAAGGTTTAACCGTTATTGATCTTCATTTCACAGTCTGCGTTCTGTGTAGCACGAGGCGGTCTTCAGAAATTTTTATTTTGGAATAAATTACACTTCAAATAACCGATTTTTATATAACTTACATTTCAATATTACAAAAGGGCAATTGCATGTTATTTAAAAAAATCAAGGTTTTTACCGTTGTACAGAACTTGACACTTTTTGTAGGGACTCTTGACTAAGTAAACTTTAATTATTTTCGTTCCGCTATCATATAGTGCAGGACTGCACTTTTAAATAAAATTTTCTATGAGAAGCAGAACATATGGGCACACTATGTTTTGTGTTCAGTAAATACACAAACTACTAGTTTGAACTGAATCATTAGTTTGGTTCTGCCTGGCCGTAAAGTAGTTTTGTTATCGAGGTGTCGTACGCAGTATAGAGCTGTGGACTTGTGTAAGAATTGACTGGGAATTCAGTTATGCATAGCTCCAGCCAAGATGAGTTCAGGAAGATCACGTAAGAGTACAATGTTTGAATGATATCGCGAAATGGTAGGACAGATAAACTTAAGTAGTTACAGAAAAGTAATGTACGAGCAAGTACAGAACTGCGCGATAAGATACAGCTGCACGGCAAATGTCAGCTTTGTGCCGCGGAGAGAATGTCAACACGCGTATAGTTACTTGAGACCTGTTGCTAGTAGTAACTGCAGCTGTAATAAAGACTTGAATAGTACAGTTTATATGGACATGCGGCTGTGTTGGTACTTACTGCAAGCGGATACAGCTTATCGGCACGGACGTTAAAAATTCGCGTTTTCTCTTGGGCACAAGCTAGTATTGAAACTACTATCACTTTATCAGTTGACAATTATTTGACGTCAGTAGTATGATTTGCTTCTTTTCGGACAGGTGATGCGGTGCCATCCGCCATCCTGTACTCCGTATCTCGCCGCCATCTTGGATTTGACCTTGACCTCAAGGAATCTTAATAACCTTTTTCGAAAATTATTTTTTTTTTTAATTTGAGACTTTAAGGTCCAGGTCAAAACCAAGATGGTGAGATGTCGGGTCACAAGATGGCGTGAGGCATTACATAACCACCCTGGCGGCACTTTCAGAATCCTTACTCAAATCACACTACATAACCTAGAGGGTTACCGAGTAAGTAATGAATAAGCAGCTAAATACATGTCCACTCGTGTGGTATCGCTTTGTCAGCGAGCAGCTGTTTTATTCAGTAAATATATATTCTATCATAGTATCATAGCTGCTTTCTCCTATTCTCTTGTAAGACAGACAATACTGTATCGAAGAAATCCATTGTTGTGAGTCCGCAGCTATAGACGACCCTTGTTTGTGGGCCGCTCAAGACGCATATGCTAGAGGAATGCAAAAAGCCGTATGTTATTTATAATGTTGTTTTGAATGTTATATTTCTTAGAAAACCATCATGAGCTAATATTATTTATTTTAAAATAACATTTAAGTTAATCAAAACATTTCTCATCGTCTGGATTTTGTGTGTCTTAAAATGTAATTAAATATTATTTTAATCGAGCATGATGAAACGGCCTTATTTTAGACTAACACTTTTCCCTGAAATTGAAACGTTATTTTTTTCTTTACACAATATAGTACCATCATGTGGGGATAATTTGACTGCAGTGGTAACACCGATTAACTGAAAATATTTACTTTGGTGCCACTTGGCGAGTAAATCTTTATCTAGATAAATATAACATAAGGGTTACTTATTTAACTATAAATTCTTCATTGTTCGTTACCTGGACCAAAACAAGGAGGTAAGGTTAAAGTGACCACTGCAGCCTAAGTATACCCACTTGACGGTATGCGTATTGTCGTTAGGCCGGAACGTGCACACTGCTGTTTAACGTGTCCGATTAGTCTTATTTTTATTATAGTTTGTTTTGTAGCTAATGAACGTTCGCCCGCCACGTCAAGCGAGACGTGATATATGAAGTAATTTATTCCGCGAACAACGGTTTGAGATAATTTGTATCTTATCGCCATTTCGTAATGTAAACGTAGTTGTGGAGGTAATTAAGGCAGTGAGTGTCTTTTACCGTATTTCAAGTTAACGTGTTAGGCCACTATATATTATATTTTTATTGAGTAGGCGTTCTTAAAGTTGTGCTCACTGTACTGTGATAGAGTACAGAGGTTCGATTAGCTTCGTTTATTTCCGGAAATGTGCGGGATTCCCGGTAAATATAGAATTTATTTTTTAAATCAGTCAATCCAAAAAAAATTAATTTAAAAAAAGACATTAAAATGCTGAAATTTCACACAATAAAATTTTTGTCACTTACAAAACTTAATCTGTTTAATTTAAATTGTGCCTAGGTTTGATATTCAGTTTGTAATGAAACTATACTGTAGAACTCCGTAAAAAATTCCTCTCGCCACTTTCTCTGTACCAATTTATTTCTTTAGATATCTTCGAAATGAACGTAAAATTCGTCAAGTTAGGCGCACTGGATGTGGGTTTAGAACAGGTTGTACACACCTCCGGCCTTGTGGCGGGGAACTTGGTCAGCGAGGTTGGCAGCCTTGGCTCTCGTTATCTCTGTCGTGCCGGTCACGTGACGTAGGTGCTTTTTCCTTGAGCGCGCCGCGACGTGCAAGGTCGCTGCTACTCTCTGTGACATTTGCACGTCCCTGCCCGTGGCCTGTCTGCGCTTCTGTATGGCTCTCTCTCGTTCTCTTCTGTGCACGCGAGTATTGAGGTTAGGATTCGTTGGTGTATCCGACCCAGATGGGCATTCTTCGTAGATTGAAACCCGCGTTGCCTGTTTCATAAGTCTTTATCATGTGTGGGTTGTCCATTGTCTTATTCGAATTCCGTATTAACTCCACATTCAGTGTTTGTTTTCGTTTATGTCTGTATGTTTTGTTTTTGATTAAATTGCCTATTCGGAATTCTTAGATTAAAAAAAAAAAAAAAACTTTTCTGTTAATTATTCTGCATCAAATACATCCGTATTTTTTATACGTTCACCTGCCCTGTTTTGGCAATAGCGCATGCCAGTAAAGCATACGTTCTTGTTATGAAGTCCCATTGCAACCAACGTTACGATGTTTCGGGAATCTTAATGTTATTAATTTGGCCAGAAGCAACCACTGCTAGATGATTGTACTCCGCCATACTGTTACTTGATTAGACAGTCAGGTAGACGCACCACGCCAATTTTAGGTTGAATTGGAGTCGAATACGTTAATTGCAAAATGTTGTACGGTGAAATTTTACATGCTCAATTTGGCAACATAGCACTGTAGTTTTAGTTAGTCTTGCGCTCCACGGATATTAAAATCCCTAGCAGTGCAAACATGATTCAGTGTTTACTTGACGTAACGTTCGTAAAATAATACATGGACGTGGGCCACGCTAGACAACTTTCTCCGTGCGGTGTTGCCACATTTTGCACGTTAAAATTTAGCCGCTTACATGCTCATCTTCAATTTAGCCCAGGTTTGTATGGGGCGTGCTTATTACGCAGTTGTTTCTGAACATCCTGTATTTTTCTCATCTCTGGTCTAAGTAGAAGAAACTAACTCTTCGCAAATGTTGGTCGGAGGACCCGAGTCTAAAGACTTCCGTGGTATGACGTCTATCATGCGACCGTGCCGCGCAAACCCAAGCTATCTCCCGCAGTAACGCACTGCGATAAGGTCGCCTGCCTTATCTTAGCTTACGTAAGATTAAGCCCCTCGCTACGACTGCGATACACTGCCACCATGACTCGGGACTACTTTTCTGCTTGCTTCTGGTGACGTTGTGAGTTGTCATTCCGCATGACAAGTTTCAGTTGCAACTTTTTAGTTAGTACTTTTAGTTATAGGCCACGTGAGTATTTAATGTACTAAAAAAAGACGAAGCATATTTGTTTTTAGTGCGTAATTGCAAGTAGAACATGTCCTAAGTGCTAAGTAGTATGTATTTGGTTCGTCAGCATCTGATAAACCTCGCATATTAATCCGTGAAGCTCTGTATTATTTCCCCCCAATGCAGTAAGTTATTGTATACGTGTGTTTTAACACGAGTATGCTGTAGCATTTCTCTCTGAAATTTGCCACCGAAGAAGTGATACAATTGTTTAATTACAATGTGGAAGTCCATCGTGCCTGCTGTATTAATTCTCGTTCAGATAATTAGCTGTTTCAATGTCTGTCATTATGTAACCAGACGACTGCGCGTGTTACGTGATCGCCTTGATAACGAGAGCAAGGCTGGCAGTGATATTTTCTTAACAATACGCCTGTCCTTGCTACGATAAAATGGCACGTTTCAAATCATAATATAATCTCCTAGTAGATATAATAATTTGCCCTTGTAGCTACAGCATTTTAGAAATAAGCATTTATTTTCAAAACTACTGTGTGTTTCCAACGTATCTACCTACAAAAAGAAAAATCATTTCAGAGAAGATGAAGTACTTTTAAAAAAATTAACGGGCATTGAAAAATTCTATTTTCGAGCCCACTAGCATGGCTAGATTATCGCAAAATCTACCGCGCATATCGATACAAAACTAAGAGGCCTGCAATGTTCTTGGGTACAGACTTTCCAGCAATAAAATAATAGGGTCAACGCCTGCAGCCCATAGATGCAACGATCCGATGGAAACACCGCGGGCCAGTTTAGTGCATTGCGCATAGGGGCGATGTGACACTGGCGCGCTCTGCAAGAGTGGATCTTACTGCTTCTTCTCTTTTGAGCCTCTATTGTGGAAAACATATTCAGACAGGCGGCACCTTTATATTTGATAATGCTTCGTAAAAAGACAGGTTCGCCACTGAATGTCCCATAGGGGCGATATATCGGCAAGGAGACTTCACGCTTGTGATGTTAGATCGTTCTCTGTTATGGTATGGAGCATTCTAAATTATGGTACATTGGCTAAAAACATGGTACATTTATAACTGACGTAAAAAAATTGCCAGTTTGTTTATAAATGTTTCATTAGTTAACCGTTTTATTTACACTACTGGTATTGAATACGTACAAATGGAATTAGATCATGCTTTGAAAATCACAAAATTTTTAACATTTAGTGTTGAAAGATTGGCTCAGTGATCACCTCTTAATCCTCATCATCATCTTATAAGATGGCTTGAAGTGACTGCAGCAAGCCTCCATTTTTTACTTTCGTCGAGTTGTCGAGTATACATTACAATGAAAATCGTCAGAAATCCAGTAGGTAGTCAGATTATGGTACATTTACGTACCATGACAGCCTCTTCATGGTACACCAGGTCAAATAATGGTACATGTACCATGAACATGGTACGTCTAACAACACGGTACTGACTTACACTCGTAGAACAAAATACATCCAACTGCAGGTGGCCACGCAAGTCAAGTGTCACTTAGGTCGGTGGAAACCCTCAAACTTTAGTCCGGGTAAGGTTAATTCTACTACCGGTTACAAACATCAATGTTAAAAGTTTGACACAGGGAACATTTCTGCCGCTTGAGCGCTGGTATAGCTAATGGGTGTAATCTGACCAATCACAGAACGTTTCACAACTCTACTAATAACCTGGACCCTCCTTCTATTCCAGTCCCATTTTTATTTTTAATGCATGTTACACTCCTATTCTGTCGAGAGGGTTTTACGGTACTATGCCGGTTTTTCCCTCTCCCTTCTTAGATGATCGCTTAGCTATATGTACACTTAGGGAGGTAGACATGGCCCCAATCGCGATCATGTCTGCCCAATCCCTCTCTGCCGCGGTACATGCCTCCTCTGCATGAAACTTTTCCCTTGTAGGCGTATGGGACTCAGCCCTGAGACGCATTTAGTCCCGCTCCTCCCCCGGGCCTCCTCCATAACACAGTAGATTAGGGTAGGTTAGGAAAAAAATCGCAGAACGTTCATGGATATTAAGTTACATTAAGGTAATTTAAAACGCGAAGTTGGTTTGCTTTCACTTAAAATTTAAATTAAATGACTCATAATTTCCAAGCCTATTTACATTTACTACGGTTTCGTATTTATCTGGTCTCTTAGCGAATGCGGTGAAAACTGACGTCAGAAATGTTCCTCGTGCGAAACTCTTCCATGAGAAAACACATTTGGTTTCCAGTAGTAGAGTGAGCCTTAGCCCGGGCATGTTGTATTTCGTTCTAAACTAATCGTTATGCATGAACGTGATCTTTACACGGTATATGCCGCATACATGTCCGTGGTTTTACGTCTTCCCATTTGTGTAAATAAGGAATTGTAGAGATTTTCTTTTAATTTTGCAAACTATATAAGAAATCTTGTCGATTCTATGACCATCACACGAGACTAGAGTAACACAACGATAGTGATGGCTACAAATGTCTCTAATGATAACAGGTGCCACAGTAGTAATTGTTTATAATCAGAGCACTGGGGGCTTGCTCGAGGCACGGAACGCCCTGCCACTAAGGTCCAAACTTGCTCGCTCACAGCATGTTTAATCGTCTCTAATAGCAAGGCGCTCAACTGGTGTAGTTAACCCTTGGGGGACAACTTCTAGGAGCGTAGCCTACCTGAGCGTTAGGGACTCAGAAGGGGTGGAACTATAAGCGAGATTTTGAAACGTTGATAAAATGCTGCATCGCCACAACGATCCAAGCTCTGAACTAGCGTGCAATATTCCCGCCGATCTACATTTACTCTCGGACTCCAAGCGGTGAGCATAATACTTTTATAACCGTGTTTCGCATACGTCGTGTCAGTACGTTTTGAAGAACTGCAGTCTTGAATAGGCCGTTTTTTGCTAGGACCTATGTTGGAGGTCGACGAAACAGTGAACATGAGTCTGAACTACATCGTCTGTAACCGGCGTCAAATTCTTCTTGAACGGCCTGTTACGAGACTTGCGGCGAAAGAAATCTTGCATCTGTGGTTGCCTCTGCATTCATCCTGCAGTTTCCAAACTCCTGTACACAAATGTGTTGTAGGTAGAAATTTTTTGGATTTTGTTTCCGGGGAAAATTTGTTAATATTCTTCTACTAAAATTCATTTTAAAGGTTACGTAATTTAAAAAAAAAATATGACATATCTTAGTTTTGAATAATGGCAATCCAAGTTCCGACCTTACGCAATGTATTAATATTACTCAGACGTAAATATGCGCCGTGAACGTTGATTTAGCGGCTCGGAAGTCGGAACCGCATGTGCCACGCCCTCTTAACGATGAACCGACGTTGCCCGAAGTGTTTTCTTGTCGTACATTGGTGCAATGTGCGCATACGTAATAGCAAATATCGTAAAGGACAATATGGGAAACTCCAATATTTAGCATTGTAAAGCGCGAGATGTGTTCCCGAAGGCGTGTGCTGGAAACACTAGCAGAACGCACATTCTTATTTGTCTAGTTTCTATGATGTTTATAAATTTACAGACTGAATTAAAGATATGAGAAAGTGTTTATTTTTTTTAAATTTTAACTTATGAAAATAATATCAGAGTATTTATATATTATAAAATCACGATTACATTTCAATTTATAAATAACATATATAAAACTTGAACTACCCGTGGAGTAATGTGCTACTGCAGAAGGATCAGCGCCCCTGTCGGCGTGTGCTGGAACCAAATAAAAGTCTCGTTTTTCTCATGAGTTTCCTATATTGGCCTTCACGATATTTGGTAATAGTTTCTTAAATCACAGGCGTATTAGATGGTACTTGAAGCTCGTGCTAGGCGACATCTGGTGGCTGGAGGAGAGGAAGTGAGGGGTAGTCAGATATGGACGTGCCAGAGACCTCGGCCTATGCTGGGGTAGCGGCGCGTGCATGCTCACCTGGTGGCGCCAGGTGTCAGCCCCCCCCCCCTCCCCCGTACACTGCTGTCCGCGTGTGTTCCTGCCGTAGTAGAACTGCACCTGGCGTCTGTGGTCCCTCACACCATCCCCTCCCTTCCTGTTTGTCTCCCCTTACAGCATCCTCCCCCTCCCCTCCCAACCCACTACTCCCGCGTTCAACGTGTGCAGCCATGCCAGTCGCCGAGTGATTCAGTACACCCACAGCGAAATGTTAGGTAATTTAACCTGACCGGGACTAGAAAAGTGAATTTTCATACGGGTCAGGGAAAAAGCAAAACATGGATACAGTACTTAATTACGTGAATACAGGAGTACGCGTAAAACACTAAAAACTGAGAAAAAAAAAGATAAGGTAAAAAGGCAATATGCAACTAATTATGTTCATGCTGTATGAACACTGAAAGCAGATATTTACAAGTACACGTAGACTTAGTAGGTCTTACTTAACGGTAGTAATGCACACGTTAAGGGGTATTAATCCCTAGCACCTTGGATTTATCTGTTTCTTCGCGATAACTTCTGCTCCAGTCGATGTATCAAAATTTTTGTCACGACAAGGCATAGATACAAACTTAGTCGATTTTCTGTAATTGCTGGAACCATAATATATTCATTATTTTGCAACGGGAAACAGCTGAAAAGGAAAATTTCCTTCATTTACGGGAGCGACTACAGAGGCCGCAACATTAATAGAAACAATACCATATGGATTCCAAAAAGTGAATGAAACAATAAACTAGCCTTGTCAGCGTGAAAAAAGTAAAACAATGCATAGTCCTGATTTATAAGAAAAACCGTAAATCGATCTGACAGGGATCAATCCCCCTTAAAAGACTAAGCATTTTTTTTTCAATGGGCTCGACGTTTCGGTGTCTTAACGAAGTAGGCCTAGCCGGCAAAACATTGCATCGGCACAAGAAATTTGTGTCGTTCTAATTTGTATGTGTTTTCATCTGCTAATAATGGGTATGTGAACGCTTGGAAACATGGTTTTAATTGATGCCATGTTTATTGCACCGGCAAGGAAAAAATATGGCGTGAAAGATAGTCCTGACAATTAATAACGGAAAATTACGAGGTGCTGCCTGGAAAACAGGGAAAAGTCGGGGAATTTCAAACAGGAATTTCATTGGACACCCTGCTTGCCCACGAACAAGTGAGCTTGTATGACAGTTTTCCTGCAATGTTTTCTGCGGTCTGCTGTTTATCATCGTTTGCTTTCCGGGAAATGTTTGGATAAGCTACTTCATTTCATCTTCACTCGCTCATTCAGTAAATTAAAACACTGTTTCACGAAAATTAATTATTCCCTTCAATTTCCGAGATGACATTCATCAGCTGTCAAAAAAGTGAACTTGTTCGTGTGATGGGCTGTATAATTTGTCCCTCACATTTTCGTGCTACATGCACTTACTTATGCCTCGTGTGAACACGATAATTTCAATATCGTAAAAAGGAGCTGATATCTTAAAACTGACACATGTATGCGTCGTCGAAAATATATTTTTGTGTAGTCTGATTTTTAAGTGACGAAAAACATAATTTTTTTATAATGAAATACTTTTGCTACTATCACTCTTTTACGACGCCATTGGACCACTCGAATCGATTATTTTCTGTACATCATCTTCGATAACAGCATGTATCTTTCCGAGTTAGCCCTACCGTATACATTTGAACTCTTTCTTAACAATTCCGTTTTTCCTCGCCTGTAAATACCCTATTCATGTTGTGCCGTTTGCCTAATTTTAGTTTAAATTATATTTCCTCCCCCGCCTTTCCACCAGTTTTTGAGATTTTTTGTTTTGTAGATCTCCCAAGGTTATTTCTAGTCCTTCCATATCTTTTCAAATTTCCTTGTCATTTTACACAAATGTTCCAATTGTATTTATGATGTCTGCTCTAGTTTTAGCTTAAAAATGACTATCACAGGAACAGTATAACAGGGGAATATGGCCTGTGTGTGTGTACACGTGGCTGGTAAGACAGCACGAGCCGGGCGGGCATACAGGGGTTAGTGAGCTGAGACTGGTAGATACGGGCGCTCTGGTCCAGCTGCTGGGCATCACCTGCCTCTCATATACAAGGCACCTGCCCTCTGCCATCTGTCGCCTCCAGCCAGCCCTCATTCCTCTCTCTAACTCTCCAGCATGGACTGCTTTGCTTGTCTTCAACATATACATGTCCATGACTTCACCAAAAGTCATCATCATAAAAATGTCAATCCACCTTCAGGAGAAGGTTGGACCGGATGCTCGACTAGTGAGACATTTCTGTCGCCCTCCTGCCCGAGGAATGAATGAGGTGAGGGTGAGATGAGTGTGGAGCAGCGACGGAATGAAGGAGGCTATGGAAACGGGAGTTCCCTGAGAAAACCCTCCGGATAGTGGCAACGTCCGCCACGTCTCCCATATGCCGGGGATCGAATCCAGGTCGCCTAAGTAGGAGGCGAGATGTATAATCCTTCGAACCTCTGCTGCACCCATACGTATTCAAATGTAAACTATACCTATGACGTTTTTAGAAAACAAAACTTTGTTAAAGTAGTGTCTGATCCCTGTGCATTTTACTGTTTCTCTGTGTCTGGAGTATATTGTAACATAGCGTGGCAGCTAAGTTGTTATTGTATGTTTGCGACAGCATCTGTGAAAACAGCAGAAACTCGTACTGGTTTCTGTATATGTACGTATAGTGTTAACCGTCGGCGCGTAAATAATGTCAAGCTTTGGAAAGAAATGAGTGGATTCAGTAGGCCTATTACCGGAATACGTCTTCCTCATGGTTTCAGCAGGCCTGCCTCCTAAAGCTAGTTCGCTCTTGCGTGGCTATGAAAATATGGAGTTCCAGTTTAGACTACTCGCACATAATATGTTCTTGTTCAAGTGTTCAGTACGGGCCGTCAATATGTTAAGCGTTTGGCTCTAGGCGGCAATATGTTGACTCATTTGATACACGGGAGGTCAATATGAGGAAGTATTTAACATGTGAAGTAAATATGTTGAAGCATCTGGCGCATGGAGTCAATGTGTTTAAGCGTCTGGCACATGGAGTCAACATATTGAAGCGTCTGGCACATGGAGTCAATGTGTTGAAGCGTCTGGCACATGGAGTCAACGTGTAGAAGCGTCTGGCACATGGAGTCAATATATTAAAGCGTCTGGTACATGGAGTCAACATATTGAAGCGTCTGGTACATGGAGTCAACATATTGAAGCGTCTGGCACATGGAGTCAACGTGTAGAAGCGTCTGGCACATGGAGTCAACATATTGAAGCGTCTGGCACATGGGGTCAACGTGTTGAAGCGTCTGGCACATGGAGTCAACGTGTAGAAGCGTCTGGCACATGGAGTCAACTTGTAGAAGCTGGCCGGGTCTAAGAAGTGTGCTATGCCGGGCCAGGAAGGGGGAGGGGGTATGTACTTAGGAGTTCCCTGGGCACGCAAGTCCGGGGACAGCTTGTAAGTCAAGGTCACGTTGTCGAGTCATCTGGTGCGCCCTGCGGCACGCGGTCTTCCCCGCCGTACGAGGCAGACTGCAACATCATTCTGCGGCCAGTCCTCCAGTCACCGGCCCAGGAGCATTTACGTATAACGTCGTGTAGGGTCATAGTCAGTATTTGTGGGGTCGTGGGAATGTTACAAAGTAACACCGACTCCCCCCTCTTTTTCCCTCCCTCTCTCATAACAAACCTATACACAATAAAGCAGGTTCCGAGGGTCGTCCCCCTGGAAAATTTGGCTTTTAAAGGTGCAAGATGTTGCCTTTAATCAGTCTAGAGTACCTTGGACAGCCCCTCAAGGAGGGAGTGTGGCGATCTGCAATGATAAGCTTCTCGCATTGTCATGTGATCAGTGATGTAGTGTACCACGCGTGTTCAGTTCTGGTTTAAGCGAAACTGTTAACTTGCTTTGTTCCCAGTATCTTTATGCTTTCATATAATTCTATGTACGTTCAAAATGTGTTTATGTTTTGAAAACAATGGCAGAAAACTGCCTTTCTTCAGACTGCTGTACCTAGCTAACTACCGACCAGATACGTTAATCACAAACAGCGTAGAATTCGTTTCACTTGCTGCCATAGTTTCCACGAATTATATAATAGGGTTACCCATCGAAAAAAAAAAAAAAAAAAAAAAAAAAAAAAAAAAAAAAAAAAAAAAAAAAAAAAAAAAAAAAAAAAAAAAAAAAAAAAAAAAAAAAAAAAAAAAAAAAAAAAAAAAAAAAAAAAAAAAAAAAAAAA
>PNEQ01024357.1:0-22526 GCA_003012365.1 Medauroidea extradentata | reverse complement strand
AGTGAACAGTTCTCATGGACGTACGCTACTGCAATCGAATTTTTCAAAAGTTGCCTTTTCTATTCGAGAAAAATATAGAGGAAGTTTATTCTTCTACACAATTTTTTCTTGGAAATGTCGACTCTTTAGCTAATAAGGGTGGTTTTCCTCGCAGAAACAGGCGTACTTGCTCTGTATGTTCCCAGCATGTCGGCCAGTAGATGAAGGCCCATGTTTAGCCATGATCTGTTGGCTCCAGACAAGACAGGAAGAGTGTGGTTAGGAGAGACTAATTGCCGACAACACATGCGCGTCAAAGGCGGGAGGTGTTTTTTCGCCAGTCGTTGTTTGTCAGCGATATCTCAAGGTCAGCCTCATCTCAACGTCGAGAGCTGACGTACAAATGTGTTTGTCATCTTGTACGTCCTCGGCGAGTGTTCTGTCTGGGAGCCACCCACACTCCAGTGTCGGCTCCGGTACGTTCATCAGGGACGTACGCGATGAGGAGAGGAGATGGACTATGGCCCCCTTTTATTCCAACCAAAACACATATTTTTTTGCCTCCCACCAAGGCGATCAGGGTTCGATTCCCAGCGGGATCGGTCCCCGGATTTTCGCATGTGGGAATCGTACCGGACGATGCCACTGGTCGGTGGGTTTTCTTGGGGATCTCCCGTTTCCTCCGTCCCTTCATTCCGGCGCTGCTCCGTACTCATGTCACCCCTCACCAGCGCTTAAGGCCTCGATGATAAGCGCTGACCAAAATATCTTCACTCACTCACCGATTTGTGTTAGCTTTAGAAGTTATGTATGAAAACTGCTCACGTAATTAAGAAAGTTAATTGTCACCGAAGTAAATTATATGTTTAAAAAATTGTACAATTTCAATATGTTGTTGTTCCTTTGTTTAGATTGTAAAAAATCTTGAGTAGCTGTAATTTGCATCTAAAAATCAATATTAGGACCTAATTATCTCACGAGAGGGGCCCCGGATCCCCGTTTTTAACTTGAGGTGTCTGAAAAATAATTCTCTGTAATAAGAAAGAAACTATGTTAGGGGGATTAGGTTGCATCTAACTTTTTAGGGGGGGTAGGCATCATTAAGTTATCACTTTATTTGTAGACCTAGCTACAAGTGATATGTACGTTAATTTGTAAAATCAGTTGATTTGGGATTACAATTTGCTCAATGCACGTGGATGATATTTACTTAGGAATAGAATTCAAAGTACGTTGTACGTGTGTATAACTTTTGCAGGTTCATCACTAGTCACATTTTTTCTAGCAACCGAAAATTACAACAAGGGCAGTCATTTTTAGGTATGAATATAAAGGCGTAGAACCTTTTAGAAGGTATAGGTGTGTACAATACACACCTTTATTTAATAATAGGTCATACAATGATAGGGTAACTACTGAAAGTCTCATATAGGAGAGGTGTTGGCGAGAAGTACACGCGACTTCAGTGACTCGCTAGGGTGAGGCGTGATGTCCGTGCAATGTCGCCCTTATCTCTTCCAACGCGCAAAACACGTCCATTCGGGCGACCACCTTAGTTATGAAACAATTATTTCAACCATTCTGCAAGTAGCCATCACAGTGTAAATGCCACCGCGGCAATATAGAGTAGGCCTATTTCTGTATAATATTGCCTTTAAATTGTTGATAAGTCGTTTAATCGTAATTATTAATGGTGGCCAGGCTAGAGAGAGGCGTGTATTGATCGAGGAAGTAGGAAGAGACAGTTAATAATTAAGCAGCAGCAGCAGGAGCTAACTGCCGCAGGAGTTTTTAATTGGAGCGCCACGGCTGGGCTAGCTTGGAGAAGTGTAGTGGTCACTGGGTGACCTCTGACCGCGCGAGTACAGACAGGAGTAGTAGTAGTGTGTCGCGTGTGCGTTGTTTTACGAGAAACTACCAGGTGGGTTCGTTATATCCTCTTACAATATAACACATTTTAAACTGTGCTTAAAGCCACAGGTCCCTGTTTATGCTATTTTAGTAAGTTTTATTTTTTAAATCCTGAGTAGATATCGTAAAATAGTAATATTGGAAACTGTTTGTACTATTGAGCCTAATTTTTCCTAAACACAGAATTTTTATAATTTTGGCTAATTATCGACTCTAAGAAAATTTAAGTAAGTCAATAATTTGCAAAAATTACAAATAAACGTATGTTTTGAAAAAAAAAAATGGACTACGTAGTACAAACAATTCCCAAAATTTCCATGTAACGGTTTTGTGATCTGCTTCTTTTCAGGATTTAAAAAATTAAACTCGCAAAACCAACGTAAATACGAAACCGTGGCCTTAAAGACATTAAAAATGTTGGACGCCTGTTATGCTTTTTTTTTTTTTTTTATTTCAGTAAATTCAGACAGCCCACGTATTATTAAGGCGCCCGCCTGCTGGCCGTGTGTTTGTGCGAGTAAGGCACGACGCCAAGGGCGACGTTGACCGCCTTATCTGTTGTGGTATCGCCTCTACCGCAAGACACTGAAAAGGCGTGCAGTGATATCGTAGATCACTCACCTGACACTTTCACTGGTGGTCAGCCTCATCTTTTTATTTCTGAAAAAAGTTTTAAGCAATATCCATAGCATGTTTCTAAAGTAGTTTCATACGAATTCCGTGAGTAATGTGTAAGATATGACAGGTTGGAATACCTGTCTTCAACTATTTTGAGGGGCTCCAAAATAATTTTTGCAATTGGTGTAATGCTTTGAAGTTACGTTTCCGTCATTGTTTGAAGTGTGTTTTCTTTCGTACGTTGACACACTAGGCACATGTGTAATAGTTTCTTAAACAAACGTGTGTACGATCACACTGCAACGCAATTGAAGCGCATGGTAAGCCACGCCCATAATGTTACAAAATGTGTCCCAGCACGACTAAATGTACGGTACGCAGGGTGAAATGGACATCTCGGGTGAATTTTAGAACCGGAAATGTCGACTAATGTAGCATGGAACTTAAACACTTGTAGTGCCCCCAGGATTGTTCAATTTTACTGAAGTTATTAGAAACAGAATATAGCAATTTGTTTTAGTGTCTCTATAAATGTCTAGAATTTTTTTTTCTGACTTTTGTATCTGGATTTGTAAAACAGAAACGGAGAAGCATTCGTTTGTCTTTACTCCATACTTTGTAATAAAGTTACCACTGAAAGCCCTATAAAAGTGCTACTGTAAACACAATGAATGCTAGTTAAGTGCCCCGTTCGTAAAGTGTGTTGCGTTAAGGAAGTACACGTCTCGCCGAGCGGAATTTCAGGCGAGCGCCTCTGCCGCTCCGTGAATGGCAGTTAGTGGCTTGGCGTGGCTGTGATCACGTGCTGTGGTCGTCGTGACCACATCTGATCTGAGCACGGAGCTGTCCGCCGCCCCGCGAGAAGATTGCTAGAAGCTAGTGGCTTGTGTCCGACCTTGCGCCTTACCACTAACGACTTTATTATTATTGTTGTTATTATTATTATTATTATTATTATTATTATTATTATTATTATTATTCCTGGACATTCCCTTGGCCGATGTGATCCTCCGGAGCTTCTTGTATTCCTTGATTTTTCCTACCCTCGTTCCATAAGTGATATTCTGATATTTGGTTTTCTGTCTGAAATGAACTATTTTTAGGTTATTAAAGATATTTCTAAACTATAACTATACATACAAACTAAAACTGCACTAGTAATCCAGCAAGAAATCCATTAATAGGAACAAGTTAAGACTTAAATTAAAAATTTAAAAAAAAACCTGACTCACAGGATACTAAATTTCAAATCGATCAGACCAGTAAAATAAAAAGTTGGTGATCTTTAACGGTTTAACATATTTCATCGAATCATAGCTAAGAACACACTCGATCAAGTCACCTTTCAAAAAAAAAAAAAAAAAAAACTAAATCAAAATCGGTTTGTTAGTTTAGGAGCTACGATGCCACGGACAGATACACACACAGGCACGTCAAACTTACGACACCTCTCTTTTTGCGTCGGGGGTTAAAAGTTACAGTCTTGGTTTTATCTGGTTTTTACTCCATGGCTTGTTTCAGTGGATGTAAACATTTAGAACAATGCATGGCATGGATGAAAACTTGCTTGACTTTCTGGAGTTTTTGTAATCTCGATATGGCGCTTATGAACATTTAATAAGAGGGTAGGGTATGTCACCCTTAATTTCAAGTTTTAAGTAAAATTTTACCCCAAGGAAATTTACCCGTATTTCATAATTCTAGTGATGGCGTCTCTATCATCTATTAAAATATTATATTTTAATATAAATATGTTAACGTGTAAATATTGCACTATGGATGTAGCATTTAGCAAAATGTTACCTAGTAAAAAATATGTAGTTTTTTAAATTCTTGTCATCTTAAATCCTTACGTAGCATTGCAGGTGTTTATGAAATCTCAGTAATCGCCATAACTTGATCACGTGACTGAGATAACCTACCCTACTCCAGCGAGTGCATTTTCGTAAGCGTCGGATATCTACGTTGTTTTGTAACAGAAAACTACTGACAAGAAAGCAAGAATTACTCACGGGCGCGACTACAGGTACAGCGGTCATAAAAGTAATTGAAACCACGCCGCATGGATTACAGAGAGAATGAAACTGTACACTACGCCCTGTCGATGTAAAAAACATAAAATACTATCAATATTTCTTAATGTATGAGAAATCCATAAGTCGAACCTGATAAAAGATCAACCCTCCTGAAAATGAGTACGTTATTTATTTTAAAATAACAATTTTAATACAATATTAATGATTAAAATCTACAATTTATAAACTTTCAAGTTGACTCCATTTCACCTTTAATGTCCAATAATTTTTATTTTTAATGCATAGGGACCTGAAAATTTCGCAGATTCGATTACCTGCATGTTAGAATGCACAGTTCTGTGCATACTCAAGTCCCGACTATTTGTCCACCAGCTGCTACTCAGTGGAACAACAGACAATGAACGAATAGACGGGGCTTGAATTCATACTACAATGCATTCTAGCATGCGGGGTCATTGAATCCGCGAAATTTTCCGGTACCTATAATGTTATATTTAAATAAGCTTTAAAATAGAAATGTAGAATCCCTGTGTGCAGTTCCCCGACGCTGACCTGTGTCACGATTGGTCGGCGTGGTTTTGGTGGTTCACCTTGGTCCGCCCGCTGTACTTGATCACATCCGTGTCCTTGAGTGCAGGCATAGCTCCCTTCCCGGCTTGCACGGTCAAGCAGTCCGCCCTTGTCCGCACTGTGCACTCTAACCATGTAGCCAGCTTTCCTCCAGAACTATGTCAGTTACGTCTTATTTGTATATTCTGCCGTATTCCATGATTCAATCACTACATGTAAGGCCGCGGTCACACTGCATACAGAACTACTTCACTTAAACATTTTCAGTTTTATCGAGCGGTTACACGAGCTACGAACTAGTTCAGTTCGCAGTCTCTTCTCGTTCAAAATAAACTGGTTTAATATGTAGTTTCGAACGACATATCTTCGATGCTGCTCTCCTATTGGCTGCTAGGAGTAACGATCTGTGTAACAAATATGGATGCTTTTTGGGCCGACATTTTGCACTCGTTAATTTAAATTATCTTTTAGGCATAAATTTATTATTTCCACTTTACACACACAGCAGTATTATTTCAGGTAGATGTTAAAAAGTCATGATTTTGAGTTCAGATGTAATAATAATTAAATATGGTACATTATACGTAACAAGTTTGTTGAGGTTAGAAAGTTCATTGAGTTTATAGTCTTGTAGCCACGCAGACGTGTTTAAGCTTTAAACACGATCAAGCATGGCTGCCGAATGTATTTAACTGAACAGGTTTGACCTTCAGTGTGACCGTGGCCTAAGTCTGTAATACTGTAGTCTGCGTTGGTTTGGCGTGTTTCTAGAGCCACGACTTTGTCGCGGGAACATTTCTTCCCCACTTTGTGTCAGTGATGCCTTACGTTCCCATCAGCAGCTGTGCTTCATAGTTATTGGCAGCGTGTCTTTGTCTCGGACACGTGTCTCATTTGTCTGCACCAATCATAATAAGGCTATTGTGACACAATACGTCTGTGATCTGCCAGTAGAAACCCAAGACAAGTGACAGTTACAAACAGCCAATCACTGACAAGAAATCAGGGCTACAGGTGTGCGCATAAAGAATTGAAACAAATATTTTCGCCACATAATAGTCGCTCTTAACAATTACGTAAAATTATTCCGGATGGAGCAAAAGGCGTTTACTATTGTTTGGGGATGACGTCAAGATAAACAACACTTCATGCAACGTTAGTCATATACTTGGAACTTTCGTATAGGCCCTATATAATTACGAATGCTTGAGACAAGTGCCATTCTTGCAGGTTGTTCGAGAACTCACCCGAAGTATTTCAGAAAGTGACTCCTTGTTGAAAATAGCGACAGTTAATGTTATGCAACTAATATTTTACTTAACTAGTGCGCCCTTGAAATTCAAATATTAATTTCCTATTTTTGCGAAACATCGGAAACTACTTTAAATGAAACTTATGGTGTTTTAAACATTGGTCAGTGTTATCCCGATACAAAACATACGAAAAACAACAGCGTTAAATCTTCCGCCAACATAAAATACATATATTTATAAGATTACCATTGGAGCTATAACAACTTACCAGCGCCCCTAGTGACACAATTTAGAAGCCGGAAGGGATAAGTGGAGGGTTAATCAAGATATTTCCCCCATCCCGAACGTCACAAATGTCTGAGGAACCCGTCATACGGATACTTTCCACAACAGTACTGAGGTTATAAAAATAACTGGAATAAGTGTCTTTGTGTATGTATGTACGGATATGTATAAAGGTTAGGGACGAGAATTTTTTGTGAAAGATTTTTCAAGCACTTTGTTTCAGTGTCTTACGTGCACACCTGCAGCTCAACTTCATGATTATTGACAAAGAGTTTCTTGTGCAGAGTCGTTATTCATTAGACTGTGCCAATCAGTACATGGATAACTGCCACACATCACGTCTGTGACTTTCGGGTTTAACCTCCACACGCTGAGTGTTACGGCATCCAATCACTGACCACATAGCAGAGATGCAGGTGCGCACGTAAGGCACTGAAACAAAGTTCTGCAAAAATATTTTCGCGAAATTTCCTATCTCTATAAATAGGGTACATATAAATTTTGGCCACCTTGACTTGAATAGTTTGTTTTTGGAGGTTTTTTTTTGTGGCAGCCCGGGCAGGGGCCCGCTATCTGGGCCGGCCATATCTTTATAGTTTCCTTGTTGATGGACTGGAAAGGTTGGCAGTACTGCAGTAAGTCGTCCGGCGCTTCAGGACAGTGTATATATCGGCGAAGTTGTAGGACCGCGGATGTAGCCTTGTATCGTGGGAGCGTGGCCTCAACAGTTCGCGAGCCTTGCCCCGGAGCCTCGAGGGCCGCGGCCTTGCCAACCTGAGAACCCTGTACTCATTTAGCACGAGGTTGGCAGCCCACAACCACTGGAGCTTGACGCACGCTTCGCGGCCACCCTCGTCATCAATGTCTGGTATCCACGCATCCTTCCTTGTCCAGCCGTCCCTTTTCTCTTTTGTTTCCCAGGTTGTGTCGACATTTTCAAACATATAAAATAGCGTTCACGTAACAGCTACACGTCATTTTTTAAATAATAATTGCAGCCTCGTTATCTTCCACCTTTCTTTTAGCGGGAAACACCTGATAAGGAGGGGCCGCGGTGACCTAGTTGTCAAACCACTTTCCGCCCATCAAGGTGATCCGGGTTCGATCCCGGACGAGCACTGTCCCTGGATTTTCGCATGTCGGAATCGTGCCGGACGATGTAATTGGGTTTCCACTCCCGTTTCTCCCGCCTTTTACATTCTGGAGCGTCTCCACTGTAGGGCTTCATTGCATGTCATCATTCGCGGTACGCAGATGACTGCGGGCAACCAGTAATAATCTGCATTCGTGGTACTATACCCTGGCGCTAGGGTACCCTCATACCACACACATCTATATAAACAGTTCGGGGTAAAGTGAGCACTCACAGCCCAGCTAAAGTTCTATTTTCAGTCAATTTGTATCTTTCCGCACGAACGGCTAGCGACGGGAAATATCTAACCCCTCTGGACACATCACTTGATGTTTGCGCGCGTGAGATAACTGTGCAATCGGTATGAACCTATATAGTTTGATAAAGAAACTTTACTGATTATTTGAAATACAAGTGTATGAACAGCCTATAAAATAAAATAAAAAATTAAGTAAACTAGTACAGTACTACTGTATATACCGTAGACTGATTTTTTATTTTATTTCTGTATCATTGTATTTAAATAGGAAAGTACACGTAACTGCATTAAACAATTCGCTGCCAATCATACAAATTGTAAATTTCTATAGTTGATGTTGAATTCTATGCAGTAACGGCTAGTGATATTTTTCAAAGGTTAAACCTTCAGTACTCACTTTATCCCGGACGATCTCTCTCTCTCTCTCTCTCTCTCTCTCTATATATATATATATATATATATATATATATGTGTGTGTGTGTGTGTGTGTGTGTGTGTTTGTGATGTGTGATGTCCAGAAATAACTTCATAATAAGCACACTCCTCAAGTCCTGAGCATGTATGACGACATTTTACGTGCACAACGTGGCAACACTGCACGGAGTAAGTCACCTCTTACACTTCACATCCAGGTATTGTTTAATGTACGTTACGTCGAGTAAACGTAGACTCATGTTTGGACGCCTCAGTATTTTAACCTGCACCCGTAATATGTAAAATATCTGTGAAGCGCAAGAGAAAACTAACTACAGTGCCATGTTGCCACGTTGTGCGTGTAAAATGACATAGTAAATTTTGCCACAAGCATTTTCTTATCCAATGGACGACTTGAAAAGAGGCGGAGCTTCAGTCAGGTGTGGGATACAATTCCTATCTCCATGGATACCGCAGCCGAACATAACCTTCATTTAGCTGTTTGGCTTCAGATGTCCCGGATGAGATGTACGTCAAGAAAATTGATTATTTGTTTGGAATTTGTCGTTTTTTCAGGTAAACATTAATCATATGTTTTGCGTATCTTAACCATGAAATTAAAACTAATATTTTTTATCCTTGCGTGCAAATCTATGAATGCGCAACATTTTTGCTTTCGGCAATTACCAACTAACAAATCAGCATGTTTGTAAACAAGCTTTGTTTCCCACAGTACTTTTCCCCTGCGGTGACGTCACGGGGCGTGGACTTCAAGTCGTCCGTTTAGCTCAGGATTTGCCCGGTGCGCTTGTTATGTAAGTGGATTTAAATACGTAAGCTGAACTACAATTGTGCTCTGCCGCGACGTGCCATACGTACAACAGCCTATGTTCATTGATATACGAGAGAAAACACGAGTCCAACCTGACACGGATCAGCCCCTCTTCAGTTGCGTAACGCAGCAGTTGTATTCACGAAAACGGCGTAGTATAGTTTGACCTCCTTCTAAGCCATCGTGAAACAGTTTTGTAGTATTGCGATATTCTCTAAACTTTCTTGACTACGCTTTGTGCATCTCGGTTGCTTCGAGAATAGGCTCTGTTCTGGTCGAGGGCTCTGTTCTTGCGTAACTCGCGCTGAAAGTAGATAGTGGCTCCATCGCTTGATGAAGTGCTGTGCTGCGCTAGTTATGATGGCGGGGACAATGGCGCAGGGTATTATGAGGGGAGGAGCGAATTACTTTAATAAGAAAACCTACTCTTGCAACGTGGTTTTAACACTTTGGATGTGATCGACTAAATTTTACCTCGCACATAAACCAATGGCATTCCGAAATTATGTACATTTAGACAAAAAAATAAGGGGGGACGAGAGAGATAATTTGCCCTATCAGGTGTATCTTCCCCTGCCCCCTGCCTTGTTGACACGGCTCTAAAATGGCGCGGCGGATTGCGGTGTTGCACTTTCCATTTTACTCGCGGTCAGGACAGCTTGGTAAACCTGGAAAATTTATGGGGATTTCATAATGTCTAGCCTGGGCCACCATGATAAAATATGTACCAGTGGGAGAGTAGTTTTATGCGCCGTATGTACCTACAGTACTGTGTTGTAACCCACCTGTTGATCCTTTATGAAGTGGAATATCTGTGAACTCAGTTTCAACCTTCTATTTATTGTGCTGGCGCTGGTGTTGATTCAGCACGACTTTATGGTGGGTTCAGTCTTGATTCAGCTAAATACTCGATACTTCTTGTAAGTCGTCAGCGTGCAAGGATGGCTACCGGAGGTTAGCTGAAGGCTTCTTGAACGAAGGTCAGTCACAAAGTACGGAAGATAACGCGGACGTTGTTAGTTGGAAACGTCTGAGAATAGGGACAAGTGGGAAAGGTAAATACCGTTCACTAATACCAACCTGACCGACCAAAATCAAATTGAGCTAGTTTAGCAATAGTACTTTATTTGTGCGCCTGATATCGTCTGCAGAAAGTTTTAAATCCGTTTCTTAGACGAATTGGTTGTATTCAAACCTTAATGATTTCAAATTAATGTTGGAAAAATGTAGTCACGCAGTGGTTACGTTCCTTCTTTTTTCTTCTCAATAAGGCGGCATAGGTCGTATCTAGTGTCGCGCCGATGCTGTCAGTTGCAGCAAACTTGGCGTGTTTGCAGTCATGCTGATCGATAGTTGCACTACTACCGAGTCTTCCATCGTGCAGCATTATTCACAGCTATCGACTTTGATCTCGTGCCATTTCGCTAACTTTATACATGTATAGATCGTTCCGGATGAAATGAGCACTAAAATTTAACCTTTGAAAAATATCACTAGTAGTTACCTACGCATAATTCACCATTAACTATAGTTACCTTGCTACTTGTATGGTTGGCAGCGAAATTACGCAGTATAGTTCCGTGTATTCTACTTACGTGCAACAGTACTGAGACAAAATCAACCGTATGTTATACAATTAATAAACTTTTTTTTTTCATCTCACTACATAGGTGCCTACAGACTGCACAATTTATCTCACATGCGCAAACATAACGTGAAGTGTCCGGAGAAGTCAGACGAATCCCGTCGTTAGCCATCAAGGGGCCCGCCTCGTTACCATAAAATCACACTGCAGCGTGTTTGAAGAACAAGTTTTGCACTGAAACTAATACACGTGTGTTCACGCCGTTTCTCTACGAAAAGAACACACACTTCAGACGACTGCCCTTAAGTACTTTCAAGACAACACACGTATTAGAAATCCCCTTTTAGGGCACGTCAAAATGTGTTAAAATGGGGTTTTCAGGCTGCTATAGCGGAAAATATACTAACCGAATACACGTGAAACCACTTAAGGGTAGTGCATTGGACTTTAGTAAAGTGATTTCATAAATAAAACAATAGGGTCACTACTTAAAGTCCTATAGAAATTTTTTTTTTCGCGAAGACGTCGCCCTTAGCACCATACCTCACTCATACAAACACATGTGCCACGAGGCGGGCCCCTTAAGCGCGGAATGATACGAATTGGCTGAAAATAGAATTTCAACAGGGCTTTATTGAGTGCTCACTTCATCCCGAATCGCCTAGTTGTAATGATTCGTCCAATTACCTTTGATTAATTATGAAGGCAATCAGCAATTTTTACGTGTTCCGCATGACGGAAAACATAAAGTAATGCTTTATCTTGGACCTAAAATAATAAACAGTGCCACAGAGAGGTCATTTTCTTAAAATGGCTTTGACAAATTAACGAACTGCGTTAGTTTAGTAACTCGTAATTTTTCATTAACTGTTTGGTACTTCTTTGAAGTTATTTTGTTTTCCCTGTAATATAAGTAGTACCAAGATAAATTGTCCAGATTCCAAACATATACCTGAGGTACGCTTACTAGTTTCTACAAACTACTTTGGTGTCTAGTTAGGTGAAGGACTCGCGGTTTGTTGGGGATGCGCACAGCACAGCTGTTGCGTGTAAACAATGTTGTTTGAGGTAGTAATGAGCTAGCACGCGGTAATAGTAGTCTTCGTCCAAGGTCGGCCGTCATCCAGTTTGCCTGGATGAAATGGTAAACTTCATGGGTGGCAAGCTGTATCCAAGGTTGTCGCTTATCTTCAGGGGCATGAATTACGACTGCTTATGTCTGGATGTGTGTCTAGATGCGTCTTCTAGGTTGCAGTATGGCATGATAGTCGCTCATGCGCTATGCCTTGGAAGCTGTCCTCGGGGCATACATAGTTCGTTGGAAGCAACAGGACATGGAAGAAGGAGCCCATTCCTTAAAAAGTAGCTATGGCCAGACCCCGAGTCAAAGAATGGGAGTCCAAGGGCTCTCCCCTGAAAAAAAAATTACTGTTACAAAATGGTGCTATTTAAGGCGTTTCCAAAGCAAAAAGTTGAATATACCACTTTAAAAATCTGTAACAATCAACTATACCCAAAAGGTCAAAGGGGGACTACACCCTCCCCCAGAATCCGTCCCTGCGTGGAAGCAGTTCAATGACACCGCCAATTAAAAAAAAAAAAAAAAAAAAAAAAAACACGAAAACTTATTTTGAAGCATGTTTTCTTTTTAAAGTATTTTTTACAGATTTTCTTACGGTCAATTCAAATTAGTCAAGCAACTTGGTTCGTAATAGATTGAAAAATTAAACTTGAAGCAGCCATATCTGTGCAGAATTCTGTAGTTGTAGTTTATTAATTGCTGCGTCTGCCACAATAGTTTGTCTTATCCTATTTTGACTAATTTTCTAGCGGAAAAAAATATGGGCTTTGGTGCTGAATTTTTAAATTTGATAATTTTTCTAAGAAGTAGCATAGTTAGAACTGCACTCATCTCTATGATATATAAGTAATGTTTCTTTGAAATAATTATTTTCTAAGGAACTATTAAACTCGTGTACATGACCGTACCGAACAAGTTGAGTACTTTCGTGTAAAAGAGAACACGAGTGACATGATACATCAATGTTCATATCCAGTGTATGATTTGTCTTGATTGGCGAGCTTCTACTTTTGGGCTCGGCATCAGTCACCATATTGAATTATTATTATATTTTTCTCTCTTATGAAGTTCTGAGAAGAAAAATGTGAAATTTGTTACCATATTATCGATTCTATTTAGCTTGCGCTGCAATAAAAGCATCGCAGTTGAACTTTTAACGTATAATTAAGACATAATTAGTCGAGCAATTAATTTTAATATTCTTAATTTGCTCGACTGATTACGACTTAAATATACGTTAAAAGTTCAACTGCGATGTTTGTATTGTAGCGCAAGGTAAATAGAATCGATATTATAGGTAACAAATTTCATATTTTTCTTCTCAGAACTTCATATCAGCGAAAAATAAAATAATTCAATATGGCGACTGATGCTGAGCATTAAGACAACGTGGATCGTGTCGGCCGTACCACTGTCTCAGTGTTTGTCCACGTTTGCCGTTCAATTGTGCAGCGGTAGTTGTTTTGTTGCCTTCGGACAGGATTGTATTTTTATACACAGAGGACTTGGTTATAGTGAGTTTCGACTATTAGCGTGCTTCATATAAATACTTTCTATTTGCGCAAGGTCTACAGCAAGGCCACAAGCTGTGGTTGTGGTCGGGAGCCATCATGGTGTGAGAGACCAATGCTGACGGCCTATCTCTATTGTAGCCGGAGATAGGAAATTGTGTACTTTAGTTGGTGTGGGGAGGGGAACGTTTATTTCTCAACAAAAAAAAAAAAAAACGGTATAGGACCACGGCCGTAGAAGAACAGGCCTGGACACTCGCCAGGAAACTTGACCCCCTTGTTGTTTGGCTGCAGTTTACCAAGTTACCGAGAATGCTATACATTTTTGACGCTGTAATTCGGGCGGTCAAGCTCAAACTCCGCCCACTTCCCTCCCACTAAGATAAACAATTTATCAAAACTTATTTTTTTTATAAATTAATGAAATACTTCCTTCACCCAATATTTTAAATCATGGCTCCAGCAATCTTTATTTACTTTATAATGTTAGCAATGGAAAAAAAGTGGGCGGAGTTTTGAGTCCGACCGTCCGGGTTACAGCGCCGAAAAGTACAACATCTCGGTAACCTGAACTACAGCCAAACAACAAGGGGGTCAAGCATAATACATTGTTAGCTAGGCGAGTGTCCAGACCTGTTCTTCTACGACCGTGTATATAGGACATAGCATGTTACGGGCTGCAATATGGCGCCGTTCAATTTTGTCATGTAACAAAAGAACAGCGTAACTGTGTAGTTCTTGTATAACGTCTCTGGGAGCCATAGTAATTGTTATAGTTGTCAGAATAGGTATATAGTCTATACAGTAGGAGTTGAGCTGAGCTTGACATTTCTCTTCTAAGAAACGTGTCTGTAAACATAGTTGTGGAGGCCATGGTTTTCAGGAAGTCAGAATGGTTGTAAAGGTCAACACCTTGGAACTGCCTGGCATGTTGCAGGTTATTCACGGTAAAGTGAACACTAAAGACCTTAATTGTTTCTGTCAGTGATTTGTATCTTTTCTTTCGTCACTCGTTAACATAATCACAGCGATGGATGTAGTAAATGCTGTGTATAAATTTCACCGCACTGGAAAGTCAATAGAGCCTGGTTTTTAGTTCAGCGCTAATAAAATCACTTTATAACTGTAGATTTCTAGAAGCCAATTTGCAAAAAAAAAAAAAAAAAATCCTAGACAATAGCGTCTGGCTATCTTTCTGAACAAACATTTTTCTCAAGTAACATATTTCTGAAAACAATCTCCGACACCGGAATATCTTATTTAATTGCAGCGTAAGATATTCACGCTTAACAAATGCATCATTATGTATAAATGTTTGCTCATAAAATTGCCTATTGTTATCTAAGATTGTTTGGTAGATTTTCCATATTGTCTTTAAAAAAACGTATATATTTCAATTAAAGTTTTCAGCAGTTATTTATCTACCATACACGACAATTAAAGTCAGAGGACACTACAGAATGTATTGTTTGAAAATTATTCTGACTAGACACAGTTGAAAAGTGTTCATATTACGGTGAACAGCTTGTACAAGATGTTTCAAAAAAGGTACGGCCAAACTTTCAGGAAACATTCCACACACCCAAAGGAAGAAAATATGTGATATGGACATAAGTCCGGAAACGCTCAGTTACCATGGTAGAGCTCAATTAATTACATCTCGTTAAATGTCATCGTAAAATAGCACTTCGTACAGAAAATGTCCCAAATACACAATGGATTGGTTCTTTACAATGTACTTTTCTTCCTAGGTTCACCGCCAGGTGGGCCATTGTGTGCTCCCAGTCCATCATTTCATGTGAGTTGAAGAGACGCAATGCAGTCACGATTACCTTCCGTCACGTCGATCCTAGGAAGTAACGTACATTCTAACGAAATATTCCATTGGGTAATTGGAACAGTGTCTGTACGAAATGTTTCTTACGATAACATGTAACGAGAGGTAATGGAAAGGGCTCTACCATTTTTTCGTTTCCGTTTCCGGACATATGTCCACATCACATATTTTCTTTCTTTGTGTGTGTGTGTGTGTGTGTTTATAGTTTCCTGAAAGTTTGGCCGTACATTTTTGTAACACCCAGTGGAAGAGAAATAAAACATGTGGCAAACTATTACAGTACTACAGTATGAGACAGGTTGTTGTTGATGTGTAGTGTAGTTGTGAGGTGAGAGCTGAGTTGTAAGCACAGAATGTGTGTGCTTGTTGCAGTGAACCTTACTGGCGTTGGCAGAGTGGACATGTCCAACTTCGAGCTGCTCAAGGTGCTGGGTACTGGAGGTGAGTAAACACACTCTTGCTGTGCCTGCGTGCCACAAATATAGTCTGTTCACCATTAAGTCAGCACTGCTTAACATTTTCTTCCAACCATTTTGCATATATCTTTACTATTTCCAATACTAACTAGAAACATGTGTAAACGTTCCATCACTATTAAAACTTAACACCTATGGAAGAGTGCTCAATTTGCTGTGGACAGGCTATACCATAGCCGCCACATGGGTGTACAAGAGGTTGCAGTTGCCACCACTAATGTGGGAAGGTGTCCTCCAGGCTTGTTGAAAGTATAGGCCTATTCAGGAGATAATCATGGTGCAGCACTCATTGCATCAATCTAAATTACTTTGGACGCTCCGGTAATTTTAATTTTACAAAGAGGTTGCTTTAAAATGGTACTTTTTTTGGTCTTGAGGAAGGGAGGTGTTCGTACAGCGTCTTTGAGCCTCCTTGAAAGGGTTTTGCAACCCCAGATAATTAACTGTGCGCACGCTTCTGCAAACTATCTGCGCTGTTGTAGCTAGATTGTTTGTAATACAGGTGTCGTCGCTCTGCTTACTTAGCTCTCAGTGAACCAGTGTTATAAGTAATTAGTTTCTAATGTGGATCAGTTTCAAAAGGTAACACTTTCCAACCATACATGTTCTACGTTAAAGTTCCCTAATACTTTTTTTTTTATTTACGCCGTTAACCCACCTGAAAGTTGACTGCCTCGTGAGGATATCTGAGGCCATCAGGCGAGGGAGGGTCTGTTGTTGACCTTCCGCAAGGTGGAGGGGGTGAAGGGACGAACATGACACTCGGCCTTCAACCCGGGGAGGTTACATTACATTAATTGCACTTCCCTGGCCGGGAATCGAACCCCGGATCCTTAGCTCGCTGGCCAGAAGCTGTAAAAACTGAGACAAAAAGTAGGACTTCCTACGAAATTCAACACTGGAAATGTTTTCCAAAATTATTGGCTATTGTATGTCAAATTTTTACAACATTGATTTCCCATCTACACTCCTTACCTATTGGCTTGATATGTAGGAACATGAAACAATCGGAAACTTTCAAGATAGGTCTTCTACTTCCTCTGAGAATCATACTGTAATCACATTGACGCGACAGGAGCACTGCGAAGGGCGTGGTACGACACACAACGTTATCGTTAGTGCGAATTCTAGTTCGGCTTCCGCGCGACAAATACTAAAAAAAAAAAAAAAAAAAAAAAAAAAAAAAAAAAAAAAAAAAAAAAAAAAAAAAAAAAAAAAAAAAAAAAAAAAAAAAAAAAAAAAAAAAAAAAAATGCTTGTAACTAGTTCTTTGCAACCACTTACTAACCATTTGAACGACAACCGTTAAAGTTTGCATTATTTTATTTATTTTCCTTTTCAGTATAGTAATTGTTGACATTCCCACGAGTGGAAAAAGTCATAATTACACACCTGCTTAGTAAGTTATGATTTGCTTATAACAATAAAAAATCTCTCGTAAAATAAATGAACTTAATTTACAACCAACTCACCAAATTCACCAACATTTTGGAAACAAAATTAAATTCAGATGCAACAAAATTCTATAAACTTTAAATTTGCAGTTCGCGTCCGTCGTTTTTGTCGCTTTGACGTGACAGAAACCTCGGCGCTGATTGGCGGACATTTTTAGTTTTTCGCTTCGCTTTTGTCGCTCCATTATGATTCCACCATAATAGTGCAGGTGTCATTTTTACATGATACAATTTATTATACTGATGTGATTATTGTGTGATATTTTAACGTTCAGATTTTACTATATAACAAAAATTATAAATTATTAAATGCTAGACATTAATTTAAACTGCACCCCGAAAACAGGGCATGCTGTATATTCGAACTTCACGCAAGGTCTTGCGCTAGAATTATTGCGAAATTTTGACCACTTACACGAATGTAGCATCTATTTTGCTATGTATGAAGCCAGCTGTATTTACAATAGTATGAAAAAACGGAACTCCATTTTTTGAAGATTGGATATTTGGGCTCATTGAAACCATCTTAATAAGGAATTTCTGTAGAAATATATTGTTAAAAGTAAATAGCATAAGGATTTCCTTTATAATAATGTTAAAGTTATGTACTTTTTCTTAAGTGAAATTGAATAGTTTTTCTCTTCTCCTTTCTGAATGGTTGCGAAATGGAGTTCCAAGGTTTTACAATTATAAAGACTGTGAAGTGTTTTCTAATATTCGGAACGGCGGAGATGGAGATGTGATTGTCGGAGAATGTTGTACTAGTACTATGCGGAGGAATGTAAGGCGGTAAGTCGAGACAGACTGGCTTCGTGCCAAGCAGACTGCGGAAACCGCGCCTTGTGTATCTGGCAGTTATTGTGGTGAGATGTACATCAACTCGGCTGTGCTAGTTCTGCAGTAGCTGACACAGCCCGCCCTGCAAGCATAGTCACTACCTGCAGTCTTCAACCTCGTCAGCAACTGTTGCCTGCCTGACTAGGGAAGACACAGTTGTCGCTAGATCTCCTTACACATACGTGCACACCTTCTTGTTCAAGCCGACTTGCACCGCCTGACTGGCAAGTAGCGTCCGTTCTAGCTAGAATAGTTTACACAGGGTGTATCAGTACAGTGGTTACAGGAGACATAGAGTACACACAGACGATGGGAAATCACACAGCAATGCATGGTTGGAAACACTTTCCTGACGCGGTAGTGACGACACAAAACACAAGACAGAAGAACACGAACAAGATGAGGAAACATGTTTATTATTCTTAACACAGAAAAAAAAAACTAAGAAAAATATCGTGGAGTCGTCGATAGTCTTCGCCAGAAAGACTTCCCAGCGTTTGTGCTGTATCAGGGTTAATAAACATGTTTTCTCCTATCGTTCGTCTACTATATGCCTAGTGTTTTGTATCGTCACTACGGCGCGAGGAAGTGTTTCCAACCATACATATAGGCCGTTCACGATAAAGTGAGCACTGCATAAAGTTATCTTTATTATTCTTAATACGAAAACTTCCATATAACTAAAAAACAGTGTAAACGTTACAACACTCTCAAAAGTTAACATATATTAGCCCAATAAAACATATTTTTAATTAATTACAAGTTATTGTGATTTCCCATAGTCTGGCTGCTCTCTCTCTCTCTCTCTCCTGACATTTTGTAACCGCTGTACTGACACATCCTGTAGACGTTCTTATCATGCATATTCTTGTGTAAGTAGTTTAACTTCGTATTAGGCACATTTACGAACTTAAATTTACTCACATTTTGTTTATTTTAGAGTAGAAAACGAATTGAAATTGTGTGTAGTCGCAACCCTAAAAAACCCTCGTGTTTCCGAATCTGTTGGCATACAGGCACATTCAAGCAAGCATGCAAGTACTACTGCGTTCACGTCCGTTCACGGGGCTTGTACACGAGGTGTTGTACACCTTGTTCATGTTTTGGTGGTCAGCTCGGTGTACAAGGAAGTGACTCGTGTGCAAGGGGTTTAAGCTTACGCATTTTAGAGTATAAAGCCTAGTACACACGAACATGTTTCTTCCTCAAGAACATCTACAGCGTGGTTCACCTCGCCTTGAAGCGAACTTGGGCCGTGTGAACGACCCTCAAGAATACTAGTGCGAGGTACAGGCGGGTTTTTTGTTGTAATTTTTGTCAAATAAACGAACAAAATTAATTACCTGCAAGTCTATCGTGTAGAACCTTCCGGAGTAGAATATTTATTAAGTAGTTTGGACGGTTTCAGATGCCGTAAAAAACTAGCATAAAATTTCTTGAGACATTAGAAATTCTGTCGGTACATATGTTGTGCTCTAACGAAGTAAAATTTTCAGAAATGAAACAAATAAGAATTATGATAACGCATACGTACGGACGATACTACTTGCCGTTTACTCTACGGCTGCAATTCTGGTAGACATAGGCCTTAACAACAAAGACCATGATCGATCGAGCACACATGAGTGATGTGACACCCCTCTTAGGCGACCGTCTAGCGAAGGATGTGTTTGTGTGAATGTAGATCTGAAAGTTATACTGACAAACAAATACATTTTTGAGAAGTGGAACAGCTTTGCTACAAAGATTGGAAACGACTCGAAGATTTCGACCAGTGGCTAAGACAACTGGAGCAGGAGTAAAAGGCAGTAAAGATGCTAGGAAGATTAGGTTCCGATGTCCCATAAGGTGCCGCCTGGGTAAAGGCCTGATTAAAACTGGGTCTGGGCGAACACTGATTAGCGAGGAGGGCAAGTTTTAAATGGATTACCGGCAGAAAGTCGTGTTTAGTAATTATGCTAGCACGGGCGCATCATCATCAAGAGGAGTCGCAAGAAAGGAAGAGGATGTGTGCCGCGCATTGATTCACTCGGAGTACAGTTACAATGCGGGTGGAAAGAGGGTGAGCTGGCCTTCGGGCCTAAAACTTGTGTGAATGAAGCGAAAATCTATTAGGCGCTACGAGCGACGTCGGCCGGCACATGTATTGTAATATCGCCTCTACGGCCAAAGCCGTAAACGCGCGCGCTGTGTTCCCGCCGTAATGTTTTTACTGTACAACTTTAAATGGTGACCTTATCATTTTATTGGACGTATCACTGTAGCAAAGTCCATTGTAGAACTAGTAAACCTTTATTTTAAACGAATCGCGAAACAACCTTCTGAAAAAGACTATTTAGCCACGTGTGAGGGCCTTAAAATAATGCTTGCGATGTGCGTGTTGTCTCTAAAGTCATATTCACAAGTAGTCGGAGGTGTGTTTTCTTAGGAGGTAAGCATTTTGTACGCGTGTTTACCGGGCTTTGAGAAAAAAAACGTAATCTCCGAACACGCTACACGCAGCTGGAGCGCCAGCCAGGCGGCCGCCTTAATTGTACGACTTCCGCGCAGGCAAATGAGCGCGCTTGGACTGCGTGTAGCGTCGCTGTTATTGGCTGTATGACAGGGAGGGGAGGGTAGGCGACCCGTGGCTAGGGTGTGGCGCGCGGGTGGACGGCCGACAAGGGGCGAGTATCGATTCCCGCCCTCCCCTGCTCGTGAGTATATGAGGGGTTGTTACTCCTGACCGGAGGGGAATGAACGGCCCGAGATGTCCCCTCAACCGCCCTCCCTCATGGTCCCCTGTGCCTCCCGCGCACCAGACACGACCTATCCATTATCCTTGTTCAGGGGGAAAAATCACCGGTCTCTTACTGAACCGACGATCATTTGCAACCCTGACAGGAAGCGTGTATATACGCGCTCCTTATTTCTTATACACGCTGTTTTCTCGATAAGTCTTGACTCTGAGCTATCATGAAGAACAAAGTAAGCAAAACGATATAGGTAATTTTACAAACCTTATAAAAGTCCTTTCTGTTGCATTATTTACTAAGGCTGTTTTTCCAGTATCTTTTTAATTTTTTAAGGAAACGGAAATCGTAAAACTGGTACTAGATTTGTTGAAAATACTTTTTTAATTTTAAGCCATTAAAAAAAATGCTAGTTATCAGCGTATGGGAAATTTTATTAAATTTGGTACTTAGCAAAAATAATAATTTGGCTTCGCGAAGATTATACTACGTTACTAAATACTATTTTCAGTAAATGTGTGTGACGGTTTTTACGATATCTGCCCACTGTAAACTTTATAAACACTATCCGCAGAAGAAAGTGTACATAGGATGCCGAGTCCCTTATGTAGGACACTTTTTCTTTGAATTAGTTATCTCGGAAATTGTTTTATTGAGAGGTAATTAATTTTTAACGCGTATTTTCCATTTAAATTCCGTCGTTTAAAACTAAGTAGGTGAAGTCCTTAGCTGTTTTTCTTTTAATTGCAGTTTGTTCTTGTTCTTCTGTCTGTTGCGTGTAGTAGGGGTGAAAATTCGTTAGCAACGGAACATTGGTTGAATGTTTGAAACACATGTGGCCATGTTTATGTCGTCAATGTAGGCAAGTACGTGACCTTGGTTGGCGGCCTGAGAACAGAAAGTAAGCACCGAGCGAGCCGTCAGTCGTGTCACTTAGTAAACAACTTCCTGTGTTAAGAGGCTGGCGTTTGTTTCGTCGTGCGGCTTCTTGATAGATGTAAACTTGTGCTCGTATTACATCTTCAAGCTCATTGTTGCCTTGGCGTGTGCCTAATGGCTTATTTCGCTCGTCTTTACAATTAAGGTATCTTGAGGATTCTGTACACCAATCTTGCAACTGTATTAATAACGTATTAATTTTCATTGGACCAATTTAGAAAGAAAATGTTACCTTACAAGTATAAAAATGTTAATTTAAAAATTTCTCGTTAGATACAAAGTATTAAAAATAAAAAAAGGAAACATTTTTAATATATATGCGGCAGTATTCTTCCGTGCACTCCACGTTGAATACATTTAATTTGGCGGAGTTAGCCTATGTATCTTTTTACCCAATGCATGCCAATATTTTGGGGAACCATCTCGACATCTAGAACTAAAATTTGAATACGAACATGGCTGTTAAAATGCGTCATTTGTTCACAATTCATAATACACGTGCAATGTGTACCATTCAATTAAATACGACTCGTCTGTACCCGCCGCACGGTAACTTGATACTTTCTGGAAGCCCTGCACCTAGCTTGGACACAGACTAAATAGTAATACAGACGTGAAATGACGTGGCGGCTCGTTTGATATAGGCGAACTTGGCCGCTTATTGGCTGCCCGAGGCTGTAGACTCCAGCCCCGTGTCTGTTTGGCTCCTGCGTGTTACTACAGGTTTCCTATTGGCCTGGCTGCCGACTAGCAGAGCAGCTGCCTCACGCTGATTGGCAGTAGGTG
>PNEQ01024356.1:0-49096 GCA_003012365.1 Medauroidea extradentata | reverse complement strand
ACTTTGCAACTCTCTGGGTATCTTTGCTCCCCCTCGGGTAACTTCGCACCACTTTGGGTAACTTTGCAACTCTCTGGGTATCTTTGCTCCCCCTCGGGTAACGTCGCACCACTTTGGGTAACTTTGCAACTCTCTGGGTATCTTTGCTCCCCCTCGGGTAACTTCGCACCACTTTGGGTAACTTTGCAACTTACTGGGTTACTTTGCACCATCCGTGGCCAGCTGTACCCTTTTCGGTAACTTTGCTGCACCAAACTATGTTACTTTGCACCATTTTCGGTAACTTTGTACAACCCTGCGTAACTTTTAACTATCGGATTAATTTCACTTAAAATGAAAATACCAACATACCGCTTACTTTAAAGAAGGAAGCTGCAAAACTTTACTTTAAACCTTAACTTTTATAATAAAGTTACAGCAAAATTATGCAGAGGTAAATCCACTTCATAATAATTGTCTTTTTACGAATCTAATTGAAAGGGATAACATTTATGTACCTACGAAAATAACGTACACTTCAAGTCAATATAAGTATTACAATTAAACTTTCATACAAAACCATGTTTGTAGGGCACCTCAAAATGGTTAAAAAACGCTGTCTCTGAATGCCGTATCTCTGGCTGGCATAATACCAACTGTATTCAAAAGACGCACATAGATATAAAAAGATATTTAATTTGAAACATTTTTTCTCACAAATAAAAGGATACGGCTACTGCTCAATCTTCTATAGCGAGAAAAACAATACTGAAGTATTGAACGCCAATTGCTTGCGCGTAGAGTTGATACTACATTACATACACCAGCCAGCAGCATCCTTATGTCTTCATAGATATTGTGCCTTACACACACAAACGCAGCTTATTTAAGGGTGCTGGAAAACTATATTATTTTGCATTCGTACCAAACCTTACTCGTCTGTACAACATAAAATAAGATTCCTCTTCCGTCACATGTGGAAGCCTCATAGTTTAAGTGAAAGAGCATGCGTACTTAGAATTAACTTTTCAGGTCAGACATGCAGTAAAACTAGTTCAAACAATAGAAATAAATTAATTTTTTGGGAATTTTTGTAGTGAATTACTTGGTTTTCCTTCTTTTTATATATAATAACAAATAAACGTATTAGTAATAAAATACTCACGGTTTGAACATTTACTTGTTGCAATGTGCCCTGAATCATTACCTCTTTGAAAGAAAACAGTGCAACTGCTATTACGACATGCGTTTGTAATTAAGTTATTGGATTATAAATATTTACTTCACGGGAGTGACGTTATAAATAACGTGTAAACAACTAGCAGTGTTTGGTGAAAACGCAAAACGTTACGTTTTTTCTTTTCATGACTTTATGAGATTTTGAATATTTTAAATTTAAATTCAGCACAAGCTTGTGCAAGATGCTGTAGCAGGTGTTATAACATTCGGTACGTCAGCCATCACTGCGTGTTGTACCATGACATGCCGGACTTCATATCTGGTTGGTCGCTTTGACCTGACTTCTTTTCCCTAGTTTCAATGCCGACATTCGTAACTGGCCTATGATACTGCAGTGTCAGAGCAGAGAGCGCTTCAACTGATAACTGCTCAAAATAGAATAATTAAACAAAATATGCTATCGTCATAATGACAACGTAGAATGACGCTGAAAAAGTTTAAAGTCATTCTAACGGAAGCAGTCAGCGCTGTCATCGTGGCGACAACATAGAACCGCGTCTTTGAAGATGGAAGTTACCCAAACATCTTGAAACAAGTCAGGAATGCTCACATCGTTCGTGTGCCTGAAAACGTAGACAAATACCAGTCCCAGAAACCTCGCATCTTCTGTCGTCAAATGGAACCTACTGTTATTTCATTTGTGTTGTCCTCGTCTCTGTTCATCTTTGCCACGTTGTTTAGTCCTTGTATAATTTTTTCTTGTCAGCTTTTTTGTTTCCATTACATATTGACTGCAGAATTATTGCATGTTTGCTGACTAGAGCCATTTGTGGCTTCCTTGCTTACGTTTATAGAATTTTTGTTGCTTACGTTTTCTCCTGCTTAAGTCCCTTTAACAAAATCAAGTTTTGCTTAATTATTCTTTGAAATTTATTGAATTTAATGTCTTGAATAACACGTGACGTCATGTTGACGTTATTTATTGAATGCCTTGAATTTCGTAAAAAATTTAGTTTTGAACATGTTAGAAATTTTATTGAATGGAAATTGTTACGAACAGAAAAAAAAAGATTTTGACAATAGGCCTAGTATTAATTCGAATAACATATTAATTGAGTTCTGTATGCGAATCAAAGCACATTAATATTGCATACGCCCATTTTTTATTTTAAAATATTTACACAAAAATTATGAGAAATTTAGTAGTATTTTAACCTAATGTTTTTGTGTTATGCATTATTAGTAGATAATAGAGGTACAGCATTTATTGCTGTATTATTTGTTTACGGTATGCGTGATAACTTTTCAAGTGGATCCTTCAATATTTCTTGAAACCTTGTGGTGTGAAATGAATTGAATTAAAGATGTTGAACTCAATAAATGTAGTATGGAAATTATAAATCTCCTAAGTGGCAAAAATATTTTCGAGTAAAAGGGAAAAAACAGCAATGCAAGAGTATATATACACATGGGACATGCAGTGTTTCAACGATCATAAAAACTATTAAGACAATTATTAGGACTAAGCTGTTACTGCAAAATATAGCCACCGGCGTATAGTTCATTTTGATGTAACTAACTAAATTCAATGTCTTTTGGCACTTAGATAATATAGAATTTCCACTCTACAAATACTTGATAGTGTGAAAAGGCCTTTAGTCCGTTCATTCATGTAACTGTGGTTATTTCTGCAGCTCAGTAATATGTAGGTTAATCACAGACTTATAACACATCCTCGACACTGAAGAAAATTTATAAACAACCAATCAGAAGTAACTTCCGCCTGGTCAAGTCGCAATCACGACTTCCACGGAACGTTGGTGTCGGACGTACTGTACAAAAAATATCAAACGTAACAATAAAATTACTAAAATATTAAATTAATCAAAGAAACTATTTTTATTGTAACTTTGACTATGTACAGAATGTCGTGCAATTCACGAATACGACCACAGTAGCGAGATTGTACGGTGAAAACTAAGCACATGTCACACTTGGTTAAAAACTTGGTAGGAGCTCGGATTTCGAGAAAAACGACCTCAACGGCAGCCACACACATGTATTGCATTTTATTGACAGCGCGCTACATCGTCATAAAACACATTAAATCGTCTGTCACTCGTTTAAATAGTGAATTAAGACGTGGAAACTGCCCTATTGTTAAATGTCGCAAGTCCTTCGTTCCACGTGTTATTTCTAGATGGCACAAGTGCGGCGACATGGCAACACTGCGTCTTACAGCATGCAGCCACAGACTATAGATAGTAACACAGACGTGAAATTACGTGGTGGGGCTTTTGATACGAGTGAACTTGGTCGCTTATTGGCTGCCCGAGGCTGTTAATAACAACTCCATGTTTGTTTGGCTCCTGTATCTTACGGCAGGTTTCCTATTGGCCTATGGCTGCATGCTATCAGGGTAGCCGCCTAACGCGTATTGAAGGTAGGTGTTCCCGCCATGTTGCTAGTCAGGGAAGCCATTTTGCTGGCGTGTGTGACTTGAGTTTGCCGTTCTACTGGCTATTTCAATTCTGTATTCCTAAATATTCTGTGATGAAGCTATGAATCGCAATAAGACGAAACCGAATACAATTATTACTACAAATATGTACAAGGTCGATTAGTCGAAAGTATACACACCCGCTGTTTTGTATGCCGCTATGTTAACTGTTTGACCATCTGATGAACAAATTATTCATTCCCATGCTATACCTAAATAGTCATGTATACCGTTATCTTCAGCAGTTTTAAGGCAAGGCCAGTTGCTGCACCTGGTCCTACTCCTCTCATAGAGAGAGGCCAACATGAAGTTAGGACTGCCGGAGCGTTGCAATTCGCATAGAATCCAACTCCTAACAGGGGAGGATTGGCTGAAGAGAAAAACCTGGGGAAACAGAATAGTTAGCAATACAGAAGTAAAATAGCCGGTAGGCGAGTCACACACGCCAGCAAAATGGCTTCCCTGGCCAGTAACATGGAGGAAATACCTACTGCCAATCAGCGTGAGGCACAATAGGAAACCTATCGTAACATGCAGGAGCCAAACATACACGGGGCTGGCATCAACAGTCACGGGCAGCCAATGAGCGGCAAAGTTTGCCAACACCAAACGAGCCGCCACGTCATTTCGCGTCTGTATTACTATTCAGTCTGTGCTCCAGGGACTCGCCAACCGACAAACAACTCCTCCTCCTCCTGAGGCCCTCCACTCAGCTATCCCTTGGTTCGAGTCGAGATGCTACCCGCACCTTAACATACACTCCAGGCCTGCTCCCGGGGACTTAGAGGGCGTGGTACATAACTCAACGCTAAAAGCATTAATCTATAACTGTAGGTTTCTTGAAGCAAATTTGCGGAAGTTACACAATACCAATTCTAGACAATAGTTTTAGCAAACGTTTTAAACTAAATTGTTTCCAGTGTTACGAACTTCTGAAGTACTATCTCTGACTCCGGAACCTCGTGCGTTTAAGGGGTATGGAAAGGTAGGATGTCGAGCGGGTGACTGGAACACTCAATCGTCCATAAAATCTGAACTACTCATCAAATTTCGATGAGATTTTTTCCGAGTAGATATTTTATCAGCTGACGTTTATATATATATATATATATATATATATATATATATATATATATATATATATATATATATATAACATTATGAGGAAGTATGCTTTACTGTCGAGTAAAAAATTATAAACGGTTTTTAGAAAAATAAGGGCTTGAAACCACAAAATCTACAAAAATGGGAAACTGTAATTTTTATAATTTTTAATACGATAACGTCTGAACCTCTATAATAACAGAATTTCAAAAATTTTCGCGTTTTCATATGAAAATAATTTTAACATCCGTAAACTTATCGCGCAGAGATTTTCGGTTAGTAAAATTATTTTCAAATTGAAACGCGAGTATATTTGAAATTCTGTTATTGTAGAGGTCCAGACATTATCGTATTAAAAATTATAAAAATTACAGTTTCCCATTTTTGTAGATTTTGTGGTTTCAAGCCCTTATTTTTCTAAAAACCGTTTTTAATATTTTACTCGACAGTAAAGCATACTACCTCATAATGTTATATATATAAACGTCAGCTGATAAAATATCTACTCGGCAAAAAATCTCATCGAAATTTGATGAGTAGTTCAGATTTTATTGACGACTGAGTGCTCCAGTCACCCGCTCGACATCCTACCTTTCCATACCCCTTAACTGCGGCGCAAGAGATCACGCGTAACGAATTAGAAATTCTGGATACATATTTATTCATGAAGTTGGCAAACACCACTATCTAGGCTTGTCATTGAGTATTTTATCCATACTGGATTAAAAAAAAGTGTAGAAATCAATTGATGTTTTCAGCGTTTATTTATCCACCACGCAGTCGTTGACTCGTCATTGAGAAGGGTTCCTTTCAGAGTCTTCCCAGCGTGTGGGCAACCACCACCAATACGAGTCCAACCCAGACCAATCACGGATATAATCTTACCGTGGGGCTCATATGGTCTCCTGTAGTACTACCTAGTTTCCATGGTACTGATGGGTTTTCCGCCCTGACTATTGCCGTAGTCGGTTGAGCGTGTTTACACATGCTCAGGGTAGCCATTCCTTATCCGAATTTCTTCCCAGTTAAACTCAGTCTTTTAAGCCCGAATGTCCTTGCTGCTATCTACCGGTGGATCAACCAGGGTGGACATCCCTTGCCTAGTATCGAGGGACCATGATACATGGAGCACATACGTCAGAGCCTGCATCAGTACTAATATCCAGTGGCGCAACGAAGAGGCTGCAGGTTGACTTAGAAGCGAGAGGTGATGGAAGCGTCAGCTAGGACCAGAGACTGAGGCAACCCATCCCAGCATAGCACCCACCGTCGCTCACGAGCCCCTGAGCAACGGCATCTTATGAACTACTGTGTCTTTCTTTATAGAAACATTCCATTTAAAGCGGTTTTCACAAAACAGCGGCCCGAAACGCCCGACGCTGGCTGCCAGCGTGGATTGCCGGCCATGTGTTCACAATACAGCGATGAAATATCGCCGGTCACTGGCGACCACAGCCGTAGAAGAACAGGTCTGGACACTCGCCTGGATATTTGATCCCCTTGTTGTTTGGCTGTAGTTCACCAAGTTACCGAGAATATTGTGTTTTATTGGCGCTGATGTTATGGCGGTCGGACTAAACTCCACCCACTTCCTTTCCGCTAAGATAAACAATTTATCACAACGTATTTTTTGTCAATTTATGAAATACTTTCTTCGCTCACAATTTTAAGAAAAGGCTCCAGCAATCTTTATTTACTTTATAAATTTAACAATGGAAAAAAGTGGACGGAGTTTGAGTCCGACCGCCCGGAAAACAGCGCCAAAAAGTACGACATTCTCGGTAACTTGACGAACTACAGCCAAACAACAAGGGGGTCAAGCAAAATACATTGTTAGATATGATAGTGTCCAGACCACGACCGTGGTGGCGACACGATATTGTGCTACCATCTTTTACCTATAGAAATAACTTAGCAAATGTAAAAGTTTTTTGATGAAATGTGAACGGAAAATAAGTAAATTAATATCTGTTTATGTTCGCATTAATTTAAATAAATAATTGTCAAACAGACAACAGAGATTAAACTCTCTACCGAACAATAAAGTAATACAAATATAATATTAGTAATTTTTCCACGAACTTACGCAATGTATAACAATAATTTACACAAATACTGGTATTTTAATATAATTTTACTAGCATAAAATTTATTCTCAACTTTGTTCTAACCTAAAAAATAGTTGCATGAGTGTCACAAAGTAAACAACTTTATTCTTCTTTGTATCTGTCGCCAGCGATGAGCGTAAACTCCAACGCCAGTCGCTCGTGAAATGTTCTCGACGCCCGTCGCTAGAGTCAAGGCTCTGATTGGCTGACGCTCGTCGCTGAGTGACACGTCGCTCTATTTTGAAAACAGTTTTACGATTTTCTGCGTATTTTTGTTTTTAATTGTATGTGTAGTTTAGTTTTCATTAAATCGTGGGAGATCACTATTATTTTTAATTTTCAGTTAATTAAATAGTTTAATTATGCTTTAGTAGTGCATATGTAGCACGCATAATGCAATGTACCGTGTTTAACCAAGTCCCAACTGTAACATTTTAAAATAAAAATATTTGAAATTTAGAAACAGGTGTAAATTAAGAATAAAATCAGTTTTGGGAGTGCTATGGTCTCTGAAGTAATTTCTAAATGAAAATATACAGTGTATCTAGTAACTGTAGGTTTTATTTTAAGGAGCCGAAGTGGTCGGAGGGTTAAACCTATCGCTTCCTACCTAAGCTGTCCGGGTTTGATCTCATGCGGGGTCGGTCTCTGGATTGTCGTATGTGAAAATAGTGCCGAATGATGCCGCTGGTCGGGGGTTTTCTGGGTACCTCCCGTTTCCCCCTCAACGCTGCTACATATTCCGCTGAAGACCTCCGTGTTGATCCCTGACACAAATATCTTCACTTCGTTTAAGGTTTTTATAAGACAATAGCAGAGCGCCCGCAGCTTTGCTCGAGAACTGAAATACCTCTTCGTACACCAGATTAGTAGTTCAGTCATCATGTGTTAGAACGACCAAGATACCTGCTGAGATAACTCTGCAGTAGGATAAGTAGTTATAGCTGACCATGTGAAAAACAGTCTTAACGTTGTCCCTGCCACGAATGCGAATTCGCCTGGGCTTAATTTACGTAGGTTGTTCGGAATAAAGTGAGCACTCGCGGAAGCCCTGCTAAATTTCTATTTACAGCCAATCTGTATCGTTCCGCGCGTAACGACTTACGACGGGAATTGTCTAACCTCTCTGTAGATGTCACTTAATATCTGTGCGTGAAAGATAAATTATGCTGACGGTAGAAATGTTCATAGTTTGATCAAAAAAATTTTATTAAAGGCTTGTTCCCGAGTTTTTTTTTCAGACTGGTGCCATTAACTTAAACATTTTTTAACCAAAAGTTTTGAAAAAAATTGAGTCAATGTGCAATGACACGATGCACAATAATGTTAACGCGGTTTTTTTAAATTTATAATGTACCATTCACCAGCAAAAAAATAATTTCCTCATTTTTGCTTATTTTCACGACGAAACTCGTGGTACTTTGGGTAGTGAAAAAAAAAAAAAAAATCACTGCAAAACTCCGTAACAAGGCCTTAAGGACATAAAATGCAAATATATGGATTTCAGTTGGTTTTTTCTTGTATTGTTATATTCAAATAGGAAAATAGACGGAACTACATTCAGCAAATCGTTGCCAACCATACAAGTTGTAAGGTAACTAGTATCGATGTTGAATTATTTGCAGTATCTGCTGGTGAGATCTTTCGAATGTTAAGTATTTAGTGCTCTCTATATTCCGAACGACCTATAGACACAGCAAAGTTGGCATTCTGGGGTTGTTATAGACTCTTAAATGTAAGAGGGTAATCGAATGAAATACATTGTTTATGTGGTATAAATACTGTTTCCCCCCAGCACAACCATTGGCGATGGTGCCCTCAATAACATATTTGTTTTTCAGATACGTCATTAGAAGTTAAGTGCTATTAAGGAGTTTTGGCGGGATAATGTTTCGCAGAAATATAAACGTATCTTGTACCCCAACCTTGAGGTTACTCAGATGGTAATAGTCACTCTAGTTGTAAAACCTCCTAATTCCATTTTGCATGAATGAAAGGAAAATCAGTTATATTTTTCATATTATTACAATAACAGAACTCTTTATATTTACTTTTTAACCAAATTTTGGACATACAGTATAGTTAAGATGATTTAAAGACACAAAAAGGCAATAAACAAAATGGAGTTAGGAGGTTTTACAATTAGGGTGACAATGTATGGGCTGATGCTGTCGAGAAACTCCAGTTGTTAGATAACTGCGAAATCCATTTTTACCACTTTTAAACGTCTTCGACCAAATTGCACTAATTTAATTTTCCTTGGAGTTTTTGTGTGTCAGAATTGCACGTTTGCACAGCCTGTAACGGAATTTGAGCCTTAAACCTCTCGAACAATAGATCGGAGCTGCAAACAACTGCACCACATAACATCAAAATTATTCATGAAAACTAATTTAAAAAATAAATTATTAATGCTCATAGAGATTGTACAACAACAAGTCTCGGTAGAACTATGGAATGACTATCTTATATAATTTATTTCTCGCTGGTCGTACCTGATTTTCGGTTCGTCTGCCGTGAAAATTAAATACTGAATATTCTTCTTAATAATTAAGATATCTCATAAAGCAAAATAATACTTGCATAATTATTTTTAAGAACTTGTGTGTAAGCATCAGTCTTACGCGAACAATACCTCATTATCTCTACTGGTTGGATTAATATTATCGGCCGATAGAAAACAAATTTTATGCCTTTTCACCCCTTACGGTGTCGAATTTCGACAAAATTTCAATTTAACATCTGAAATATTTGTAAAGTATCCAAGTTATGTGGTAATCGTGACGATTGCCCGCTCAGTCGAAGCAAAATCGATCATTAATTAAAATACACATATCACCCCTGTACAGTACTGAGAGTTCGAATTTTGAAAATCTTAAAACCTTTTTGCTGCCATTCACTTAATCATCATACCGAAGCAAAAATATACTGAATATCTCAATGTGATGGATAAATCGAGGTGTTATCTAAAAACGGCCCGCTGCGATCAAAACATATAGACGATTATTTGAAAAAAAAAATCCTTTTCACTTTTTTTACCTACTATATGTTGGGGGATGAGGGGAATTTCGAAATTCGTGAAATTACTTTTCAGATATTTAAGTAGGTAGCAATTTTAAACAAAAATCGCGTCGCTGTATAAAATATTAATGGTTTCTCTCTCTCTCTGTTTGTGTGTATATATATATATATATATATATATATGTATAGTGAATCGAAAACACCTTTTATCCTTTGTTACCTCTTTGGAGCCGAATTCGGAAAATGTATTTTAATAGTATTTAACGCAAAGGGCACTTCGATGTCTCGAATGGTTCGATAGGTATGGAGGAATAATTAAAACAAATTTCACTAATTTTCACCCCCTTAGTTATCAAATTTCAAAACGTCTTGTTGTCCTGTCCTAGTAATTTGTCTACGTATATATTTGTATTAAAAATCACGACGATAGCAAATTGTGTTCCATCTACATAGACGATTCATAAAAATAATATTTTCCCGCTTTTTACTGCTTGAGGGTAGGATTTCGAAAAATCCTGAAACCACTTTTTAGGTATTTACGTAAGCATTATTTTGAAGTGAAAACCAACTCTTTATCCCTAAGGATCCGATAGATATTGATAAATATTCGGAAACGTATTTAAGGTCTTTTCACTCCGTTAAATGTCAAACTTCATAGAATCGTGAGATTGGCTAAAACACATTTTTATGTGTGTCCCACTAAAGTAAAAATCACGATGATAGGCCGTCAGGTTCGATCTTTATCGACGTTATTTCAAAAATACATTTCACCCCTTTTCATCCCCTTAGAAGTCGAATTCCAAAATAATCCCTTCTGAGTGCTCGCCTACGACCTGTAGGAAACCGCACAACATTTTTCACGATTCTAGGTCCAGTAGTTTGGGCTGCAGTTTGATATGTCAGTCAGTTATCCAGTCAGTCAGGGTTCTCTAATATACATAGAGATATTTGAAACGGTACTGTAAACTTCATCATGTTATGTAATCAAATAACGAAAGAGTTGAATACCGAACCAGAGGGGTTATGCTCGACTTTTCAGTCGCATGTGAGTTGGAAGCCGAGTGATCTTTTTCAGGACATAGAGAAATATTTTTCTCTTTCCTGGTTTTGAAAACGAGCACACGGCTTCAACTCACGTGTGACTGAAAACTCGAGCATAACCCGCCTGGTGAAGTAGTGGACACTGGTTCGAGTCCACCCTTATGAATTAAAGTGTTGCTTCAGTCAAGGTATGCAAAATAAAATTTACAGAGTGAGTTTTAAGTTGCAGAATAAAAAAAAACTACGTTTATCACTTTACATTAATCGATAGCCTTATCTAATTAAATCCGACATACTCTCATATCTGAAAGCTTTATCACAATGTTTGTAGTTCATATCTCTAAAAAAAATATGTGCGCTGCATTAAATAACTGAAGTGTTTGTTCCAAACCGCAAAAACTTTGAAACCCGGATTTTACGCCTCTGTAACTAAATATTTGTATTGGATAATGATTTCAAGTGTTGCGATTGTTTGATATCTTCACCTTTGCTACATCAAAGTCGACAGATACTTCATTTATTTATCTTAGCCAACGGGATGTAAGATACGTATCTTCTTACTTTACTATGTAATACATTAAAAATATCAACTGACGCAGCGTTGTACGAAGGGGCATTATGATTGGTTCACATATTCAATCCACACGTAACCATAAAATACTGACGTGTAACATTGTATTAACGAATGTGATGTGATAAATTGACGGTGATATCTTCAGAAGGATTTGTAAAAGACACTCAGGTTATTTGCTACAAAATTATGCAATTGATGTATACATTAGTAAATTAAACAGTTGCTATAGAATAATCTTAATACCTGACTTTTATAAGTGAGTGATTTCCATGTGGCATACGTTTGCGTGGTACTATTAACTCTTCTTTATTAAAAACTATCTCTTGCCAGCGGATTTGTATGCTTTGTTTTGAATGTATTGTCTCTTAGAGTAATGCAAAAGTTCAGTCTAATAACTCCAAATTATCTCGCATAATTTGTAAAAATATTTATTCATATTCTGAGTTAAAATAAACTAAATTCTTACAAAAAATATTATTTTTAGCACTTAAAATTTTATTTATGTTATAATATTAACACCAATAAATATTTACGCCCGGCTTCCCCAACCTCTGCTAAGCATTTAACGTTTATTAAAGAGGATTACAACAAGATTTAACAAATAACGTCTTCTATTAATCCTCTTTAAACAAATGTTAAATGCATAACAGAGGTTGGTGAAACCGGCACTTAAAGTAATAAAATATGGTCAAAATTTTTTAATGGCGTAGAAACAAAAAAGATGTTTTGACAATTTTCAAGAATGCAAAATAGTGTTAAGGTTTATCAGTGACTGTTTTAGAAACATTTTGAAAAATAAAATTTATTCACATACTGTTTTTGGTAGTTCTGCCCCCTGTCATGTTTACTCCCCCCTTCCCCCCACCCCAAAAATATTCTCCCATCACTTATTTATATAGATACTTCTGGCAGGAATTTTTGTGGGTGCATACACAACTCATTAAAATTTCATCATCGTAATAGGATGAATGGTATAGGAATGCACACGCTACAAACATGCAGATATTAAATTATATATGTATAACTATTTATTTATATTAAATAACAATGTATGTAAGAGACAAAATTACAATTTACAGGGTTATACTTTATTATTGGTTATATATGGCGAAGTTATCGACGTTTTATATTTGTTCTCTGGTATATCGCTTTTCATTAAAAGAACATCTTATAACCACATGCTCGTAATCATTAAAGAACATATGGTACACAAGCTATTTTGTAACTTATGGTACGGTCTTTTGGAAGTAATGTCATACAGAAGAGTATTTTGCAAATTTCCAATATATATTATTTTATGTCTCTAAACGGCGTGTAATGGTGGAAAATATCCGCCGAAAGTTAAGCATTAATTTTCGATATGTAAATGTTTTAACATTTTTCGTTTCTACAGTAAACTTTTGTGGATGTTTTTTTTATCATCAAGTGTCTTTTACCGATATAATTCAATTGGCATTGCATGTTTACAATGTTCTGGTGAAGAATAATCTTTTAAGCTGTGACATAGGTTACGAATTACAGTGTAGGCTATATTTCAACTTTTTAGTTGAAGAAGTAGCACCACAATTTACACAGATAACAACCTAATTTGATACATACACAGCTTCAAAATATTTGTTTACACAAATTTTAAAATAAGTCAGTTATATCCGTTGATATACTTTACAAAACTGAAATAAAATTTGAACGTATACTTTTATTATTACAGTGCTCAAATGTACAGCGTTCGTATGCACAATCGATCGAACTTCATTTACAAAATTCGTTGTTTTATTATTTCCCACAAGAATATTTCTTCGTGAAATGTGTACAACAATGATCTGAGCAAATGTGCTACGCAGATCCTAAATGAAATAAATAAATTAACCATTTTTTCCCCTTTCAATGCATTTACCAGCTAATGAGATCACGTCAAACAAACATCCGAATCTCGAGAAGCTGCTTGAAAGTGAAGTTTTTTGTCTATCGTTCGGATTGTAATCAGTAACCGACATTCGAGTTTGTAGTGGTGTTCTTTATTCTTGGCAGTCGCAATTTATAATTGGGGTAAATCAGAATACAAATAAAGCTTGAGGCCTTTATCTGTTGTTCATCTAATTTGAAGATTTCATCCAAATGAAACTTAGCAAGACATTGTACGTTTCTTAATTACTTTGAACATGTTTCAAAAGTGGTTCAGAAGGACGACTTATTGTCTGTACCGCTATATTATAAGCTGCTTTGAGGAGAACAAACTAATAAATATGGCAGATTTTCTACTCTTCTTTTCTCATTCGTTAAATCAAATAATATTTATGTTTCAAGTGTTTCTTTGTGTTACAAAAGCATATAAAAATGTTGTTATTTTTCAATATAACAAATGAAATGTCTGGAATATTCAGTGTTGATGTGGTAATAGCTAAGTATGATGCACAAGGTTGATTTCAGACATTTCTTATACTTCATTAGCGTGTGTAGCCGGATTGGAAGCATTTTGTACGTTTGAATTCAAATGTGAGCATGAGCATCGTGCCTCACCCTGGCCTTAAGTTGCAAGTCAGTTGACTGGCTTACAATGTTCTCGTTGATACTCGCCTCTATGACATTCGGCGGTGACTGCCATTTATAACGTAATGGTTGAGATACAGGCAGTCCTCCACTTTCATACATTAAACTTTCATATCAGTACCCATAACTCTACTTTCACACAGTGGATTCATTATGCATACATTAACGGACAAAAACCCTAAACATCCCCAAACTTGTCAAAACTACCTAATATACATAATTTTCTACATACGCATCCATATCTACTCTGGACTTAAAAAGTAAATCAAAACAACTTTGTCTATAATTTCGGGTTTTTAAAGGGCCTTTTTGGTTTTTCTGGATGATAACCTTTTTTTATAATATGCATGTGTGTCGTTCAACTTTCATACTTTCAACTTTTGTACGTTTTTTAAAGGACAAATTATGTGTGAAAGTAGGTGACTGTCTGTATTTGTGTGTTTTACCAGCCTTTACATTGTTAAGATTATTCTTAAACAATATTATTATGACTAAAAAAGAACCGCAAAATCGTCCATTTACACCATTTACGCATGTGACGTCCTTTGAATGCTATTCTTAAGCAGACATCGGTCACATATGTAGGGTAGTTCTTTAACAATCTAGAAGTGACTGAAGCTCTGCACAAGGCTCGGCTGCTTCAGCTGTGTAGCCTGAAGAACATGTTTAATAATTTATTACTCGATAAAAATGTCTGACAAATGTGTACAACTGAACTTGTTAAATACATTTAGTGTAACTAATGGCTTAGTTACAGTACATGCAGTTTTCATGAGTGTTCTACACAAGACATTTTTTCAGAACTTACTGGGACTAAGGTTAATTCTACTACAGGTTAGAAAAGTCAATGCTAAAAGTTTTGGCACAGAGAAAACTTCTGTCACTTGAGCACTGGTATCGGCAATGGGTGCAAACGGACTAATCACAGAGCTTTACTGAATTTTAAGTTACATCCAGTTGATAATTTAAAACACGAAATTAATTTATTTTCACTTAAATTTAAAATAAATTTCTAACCCTGTTTAAATTTAATTTTAGTACGGTTTCGTATTTTTTCTGATCTCTTAGCGGTAGCAGTGAAACTAGTGGCAGAAATCTTCCCTGTGCCAAACTCTCCCATAGGAAAACGTATTTTCTGTCCAACCTGCAGTAGAATGAACTTTACTGGGACGTAACAGAAGTTTCATAGACGCAGTCGTAGTGTGGGGGCAGACTAATAACAGAATAAAAACTCCGGAGATGTACATTCCTTAACATTGAGGTGGACAGATTTTGGTCAAAACTTATGGACACTACTACCCAGGTTTGCAATCATGGTGAAATAGTGCTGAAAGGATTATTATTTCTTCTTTACGGTTACGTAAAAACACTAGTCTTCATAAACCAAATTGCTAGTACTAAATTTCCAGAAAGAAAACTGCCCTGTAAGAAACTATGCAACAATGTATGTTATACTAACTTAATAATTTATGTTTCACAAAAAATATGAGCTAACATTAAAAAAATCCATAGGAGTGCCAAATTTCTTATGGAACTGAGTATGTTTGAAACAGTCACATTTAAAGTTGGTCCGTTTAGAATTATTATTTTACATTGACTGTAAACTTTGTGTAGGTATGATACGTAGCAGGCTTCTTAAGGTGGCTGTCTGCCTCACGCTTCAAATGCGTTGCAGTGTGTTCGTAAACAGTTGTTTTCTTCGAAAATGTTCCACGTGTGCTCATTGTGCCAACGTACGAAAATAAAATAAACTTCTCAGACAAGGTCGGAACCTCATTGTTAAGACGCCACGCTCATTAAAAACACTGTTTCCAAACCCTCCAACATGGACAAAAACGGCTCTTTCAGACTTACGTGATTCAAAATGTACTAACAGGATGTATGTGAAACTCAGGTTGCGACCTGCACTGAACTTAGTTGCAGACTATTCACCAATAAAATTATATGTTCACCACTTAGGGTCCTATAGCAAAAACCTTTCAGCGGGAAGCTTGCACGCTAGTTCAGCGCTTGGCTCGTTGAGGCGACGCAGCATTTGATGCGCGCTTCAAGGTCGAACTTACTGCTACGTCGCTTTCGAGTTTGTCATACGCCCTTAAGAGTGCGTGGTAGATAAATAAACGCTGAAAACATCAGTTAATCTCTATGCTTTTTTCAAAGCCAATGTGGATAAAATACTCGAGGACAATCCTAGATAATGGTATTTGCCAACTTTATGAATAACTATTTATCCAGAATTATTAATCCGTTGCGCGTGATCTGTTGCGCCGCAGTTAAATGCACGAGTTTTCGGCGTCAGAGATTGTGCCTCAGAAGTTCGTAACACTGGAAACAATTTTGTTTAAAACGTTGGATAAAACTATTGTCTAGGATTGCTAATGTTTAATTTTCGCAAATTGGCTTCAAGAAACCTACAGTTATAGATTAATGCTTTTAGCGTTGAATTATATACCACGCCTTTTTAAGGGCACCGCCTAACTGGGCATTAGAGGCTCAGAAATTACGGAACAGTAAGGGCGACCTTGAAACGCGCTTCTATTGACGCATCACCACTGCGAGCCAAGAGCTGAAGTAGAGTACAAGATTCCCGGTGAACCATTTTTACTACGGGACTCTTAAGTGGCGACCATATGACTTTACTGGTGGAATGTCTGTAACAAGGTTCAGTGCGTGTTTCGTTCTGAGTTTAATGTACAACAGGTTAACACATTTTGAAATACGGCAGTCTGAAGAGGCCGCATGTAGCTCTGATAGTGAGCTTAGAAATAGTGTCTTATTTAACGAGCATAGTGTCCTAACTATCATATTCTGCTCTTGTCCGAACTTGTTTTTTTTTTCCCTTCGTATATTAGCACAATGGGAAGATGTGGAATATTTTCAGTAACTCTGTTTAAATACGGAATCGAAGGAAGAATTAACTAATGCTTAATACGCCAATTTAAAAATAACTTTACAAAACGAAATATCCACAAAAATTTGGTAAGAAATATTAACACGAAAAAAAAAAAAAACATATGGAATAATATTTTTTGTAAAAATTGAATAAATAACATTTTATGAATTCAACACATAAGGCAAATGTTTGGTAGTTTCTCATATAACCAATAAATATTTACATGAGAAACATTTAAAAAAATAATATTGCGTTACATTATTTGTTAATTAAAAATAATTTTTAAAATACATTTAAATAACTAAATATATAAAACGATAATTTGGTAGTTTCTGAAGTATCAGGATTTTTTTTTCAGCTGTTTCAATCATTTTCGTAAAACAGAATCAAATGTCTATAAAACAGATCTCCAGCTAGTATGATAAGGCCAATTTCCACGAACATATTCAGAGAAATTAATATAACTGTTTCTGTGCTTTGGTTGTTTTATCAAATGTGAATGGTATTCCATTAAATGCCTAAGACTTTATAACAGATTATACAAATGAGACATTAAAGATGGAGAAATGGCTTGACGTACGCCCATCAGGAAGTTACTAGCTTGCATCGTCTCAGGTGTAACAAGCTATCTAGTGTCCATGTTTTGTCAAAATGACAGGAGCTTCATTTTACAGTTAAGACCTTGGATGGTTTTTAACACAAAAAATAACCACTTGTATTGATTTAATAGTGATGTTTTATTTTATATCAACAGTGTTGTAAATAATTAGTGAAGTTCTTCACACTATAAATAGAGAAGTTATAATTTATATTCTTGTAAACTATATTATACAAACAATATCAGTTCTTGTATTCACATAAGAAAAAATAAAATAAATGCCTGTCCCTAATAAAACAAAATTATCTTCACTAAAGATTTTCAAATGTGTCAAGGCACTTTCATAAAGTTACACAGTAAGTTTGCATACGTATTAACTACATCTAATTCATGAAATTGACAAATTTAAAACAAGTATCTCACAACTTTAAGTGTTTAGTACACATTCAATGTATGTTTTCCTGCACTTAAATAATACATTATTAAGAAATGTTCATAACAGGAATAAAACATCATAGTTTAATACCCTGTATCTGGTTTACACATTGTTTATTTTATTTACATTTTGACAAAAATATTTTAATTCACAATTTTAAAAGATTGGCGCCACCACATAGAAATAAATCGTATCTTCTACGTAGCTGCCAGGTTGAAATGTAGGAAAAATTCATAACAAGCAAAACCAAAGTATTTTCCAGTACCAGAAACTTAACACTTATTTTGCAGTCTCTTACGAGCGATGCAGCCAGATGACTTAGTCAAACCTACATGCAGAGGCCACATTTTTTCATTTATGCAACTTTTGCAAAGCATAGCTTTAAATTATAGTATAAACAACAGTGATTCACGAAGTTATTTAGTACACCGGCACAGTTTTGGGAACCAATCACATCTATGGACATTTAACATATCATTAGTGATGCGTAACAAGATGATATTCTCATAAGTGGGTGGAATGTATGTAATGCCAGAGTTATCGCATAGTAAATATAAGTAACACACGTGATAGAGATCACTTTCTTTCTTCTGTACAGTTTTGTTTTTAAATAAATGCAAGGGATCTACTGAACTCTAATGTACGATGAAGTGTAAAGCCTGCATAGCCCACATTCCATGCATGCAGACAGCCAAAATTACATTTCAGAAATCTTAAGAATTTGTACGCACGCCAGCGTTAATATATTTGAGTTATTTTATGCACACAGAAGACCTGACAAATTTTAGTCTTCGCTAGTTTACAAATATGTTTGTTGTTCCCTGGTATGAAGGAATGTGACCATTCTTAGTCTTATTGGGAAAATTTGGTTAATATTTTTTGTCTGTCTACAAATTGGCACGTGTATTGAGTGGTTATGTACATGGAGAAGTGAGTAAATTGCGTGGGAAGTGTAACATAAGTCAGTTTCCTTTGCTATTTTCTGGAGAAATTTTTTTATTTCCTTGCCGGGGCTGCATCTTGGTGGCTTTAGTAATAGATGTTATCGTAAATGTTAGTAAAAACCTCCACGGCCTGAGATAAGAGGAGCTATTGTGATTTGAACTGTTGCTGTAAAAATACCTGGAATGTCCTTGACGACATACAGCAAAACGTCGTTCACTCCGAACACGATGACACGACTGCAGCATGGAATAAGGAACAGTCATAAATGTGGAAATATGTTCATTAGTTTTACAGTATGATGCATTTTACTATTGTTTTGGAAACACAGCCTGTTAGTATTTGTGGAACTGACACTTGCATTTTGACGAGTAGGATTTCATGAAAGCGATTTGCTAACCTGTGCTGTTATCAGTTTGTATGCCAGTGTCTGTAGACTCTCGACTAACGTGCACTCGTGTCCTTCTGTGGTGAAGTATGTCCTTGTAGAGGTATCATCGAGATGGGATAATCCTCTGCACCTCTCACGTCACCTAGCTCAGCGAGGTCACTGTGTGACTGGCGACAAGGTCAGGAGGTCACAGAGATGTCTGGCTGACGTCCTCCTGCGACCAGAAGCTCGCCGGGTCGTCGACGCCGTCCCCCGGGGCACCCGCCAACAACGTCGCCACAGATCCTGTCTCGCCGAGCTACGACACCCTCTGCACCTCTCACGTCACCTAGCTCAGCGAGGTCACGGTGTAACTGGTGACGAGGTCAGGAGGTCACAGAGATGTCTTGCTGACGTCCTCCTGCGACCAGCAGCTCGCCGGGTCGTCGACGCCATCCCCCGGGGCACCCGCCAACAACGTCGCCACAGATCCTGTCTCGCCAGGCCGGCAGCTTGGGAACCCGTACGGTACTACGTCGTCATCGTCGTCATCCTCCTTGCCGATGTCGGCCTCCCTCGTGTCAGCTGGTCGGTTGTCCTCGCCGATCTCTTGGTAGCTGGACTGTGGACCACCTTCCTCTCTGTCCTCGCACGTCGATTCACTGTCTTGGTCGAGGTCATCGTCCTCTGTGAACACGAGTTAACAAGGTCTCTCTCAGGCATGGTTGTGTCAACATAGAAGGAGGGGGGGGGGGGGGGCAGCCATCCGCCACTTAAGTAAACCTGTGGGGCAAATAATGTCTCAACCCCCTGTCCCTCCACGATTCCATTCCCCACATTCCCTTATATATGTATATTTCAAAATGACATTGGTTTATTTGTGTAGTAGGAAAAAATTACAATAACACCCAAAGAATAAAACACCTTATTGCAATTCGGCCTACTTTCTTCCGCTAACTGAAAACTTGGCACACATCTGCTCAAAGACAAGACCCGGATGCATGAGCAGTATTGTGAGGGTTTTTTCCTCGCTAGGTTAATATTCTTCATCTATGAACACGAACACAGAAAGACCATGGCTTCTAGTCATATGAAAAATTCGAAGAATTGTTTACTTGTAATTGAGTAAACAGCTAAGTTTAGCATACAAAACTATGTAACTTATTTTAATATTAAGAACTAGACAAGCCTACTTCGAAATAAAATAGACTGAGATATTTTATTGCATGTAATGTATCTCTAAAGAGCACGATTTCTATTTTATACTGCACTGAGAAAATTAATGGCTAAAGAATTAATACTTTTACTATACGAAAAACATATAGAGTTAGTGGTTGGTACTACTATGTAAGTTTTAAGGGCTTATCATAGTTTTGTGATTTAACATCAATGGAGCAGTTGTAAAATCTAGAAATCAACCGGGAAATGATTTTTATGTACTATATTCACAATATAAACACCGTAACCATAAATATTGTGCAATTAATATTTCAAAATTGTTGAAGTGTTTCTTAGAGTCGTATCATCTTCGCGAAGAAATCTCTCTGGAGTAGGTCAATTAATCTGCATTGAATGACCGTTTCATGTAGCCGTCTTTCCTTGGAATTTTGTTGTAGAATTTAAAATATAATAACTTGTAAACCGCATTACTGAATTTGTATGAAACTTGTTCAACGTGTACTAGCAGTGCCTTTAACATGCGTTATGAGATGCAGATAGTCAGCATGGATACAACGCACTATTCGTAAATTTGCATTGACAAATTAGAAACAATCAGTATTCTTATAATTACGGTAACTTTTATACATTACGCTGTTATTGCGTTTCCATCCCATCATTAACTGAATGCATGTTAGGAAATTATTAGACACACTGAGAACATATACTTATAACTTATCGTATGTCTTCGAACATCTACCATATATCGTTTGGGATACACCACCTCTCATCTATCATCTATAGTCTTTTAATTTAGCATCTAACATCTACCATATATAATCTGTAATCAACCATCTATCACCTATCATAAGTGATTTATTACCTATAATTTTTTCATCTGTCTTCTGTCATAAAGCATTTATCATCTATCATCTACTTTTATCATCTGTCATGTGATGAATTAAAATATCATGTTATCTGCGAGTTATCATCTGTCGTATCATCTGTCATGTACTCGTACAATATATTATGTATCACCTATAAACTATTACCCATCATCAATCATATAAGTGCTGAAGAAATGGAAGGAGTTATGCAGATCGGAATCAGTCACTTTGGGATGTTCATGCCAAGTTGAAAAAGGTAAAAAGTATATCCTAGAAAGAGAACAATTATTAAATCATAATATTTGAATAAAAATAAGAGATCAGAAAAAAACTGTTTCAACGAGGTTTATATGGACACAGTAGACTTTGGCCTTGAATATTTCAGCTCCAGTAATTTGTGGATTGGTTCTCTTCTCCATAACTCCATCAAAATATGTCCCCTTTACTGGTCAGTGGATACAGATGCCTTGTCTTATCTATGGTGATGATCCTGCCTGTGGCGTGACGCACACTGGAAGCCCACATTCTCTCCTCTTGCCAGGTGCTTCCCAGACAAACACACACATGCTGCAGTTATGTTGATAGAGAATGTACTCACCCATGACGGGGAAGGGCGGGGTGGAGGCATTGCTCTCGTCACTGTGAGAGCGTGAGGAACCAATGACTTCTCTTCCCGGGATCTCCGCAATGTTAGGCAGAGGGTTGCTGGTTCTCTTCCAGCCCGGGCTGCTCCAGCGACGAACTGGAGACAGCAACAGTGGTTAGACATTTAATACTTAGGAGAAACACCTTCCAGCAACGCCAGTTCTTTGTAAAAATGTTCAGAGTTTCAGCTCCCGAGCATAGTGTCCATTACATTATTTTAATACAAGCAGCCTGTATATAATGCCTGGAAATACATTAAATGTGTCTTGTAATTGAGTTCAAAACTGTGACATACGAGGCCAGTGTGGTACGACATGTCGCGTAAAATATAGGCTCGCGACAATTTTCTGCTACATAGCGTACGACACTGTGTTGCTATATATCCTGTCCTATAGGCGTTGTACATTACAAATTTGAACACAGTTATGAGATGTAAAAGTACTAATATATATTTGTGGTACATAGGTTGTAGAACCCTGTTATAACATTTCTGGATATAACACTTTCCTGCATATAACATCACTTTTCTTTGGTCCCACCATTTTTCCATAAAACATAATGCTTTCATTTCCTGCTTATAACATCACATTTTTCTCAGACATTAACCACAGCTCGGGTAAAAATTTTTAAATTATATTATTTTTAATAAATTTACTAAGCTGTAGACTAAAAATATCTGTAAAAAAAACAAATTAATGTCTGGGAATGTATCATACGTGTACTTTACAATGACATTAAAGACTGTGATCCTGAATATGACGATCATGAACATACAGAAGACAAGTGGTAAAGCATCTGTTATACACACAATGTATGTATTCATCATGTTTCTGATAGCACAGTAACTATCACCTCCTTGAATCTCATTATAGGCTTATTTTCTGTAACAAACTATCAAATTTTAAGTAACTTTTGTGTAATATCCATTTATTGGTGTAAAAATATTGATTCCTGCTTATAACATTTTCCTGTATATAACACTTTTTTTCACAGGTCCCTTGAAAAACGTTATAACAGGGTTCTACTGTATAGAAATGATGGAAATATGTTTGCTTTTCCCTACAGTATATCACAAATGTACTGCAATATTTAAACACATCAACAGTTTAGAACTCCTACAGTAAAAAAAAAAAAAACCTTTGAACATTCCTATATATAAATATATCAATTATATCTTCAAAAACTTCTGTCTTACTTTCTCTGTTGTCGATCTCATCACTCAACTATCATTTATCATTTATTTACATTTTGTGAGTTGTTTAAAGATAACGGGGTTGACAACCGTCTGTGTACTACGTTTTATGTGAAAGCAACTTATAAATGAAAATATTTGGCACAGTCAGCCGTATCTTTGTAGGCATTAGAGGAAATAGGTCTGTGAAAAATTAGCTAATTTTAGTTGCTTATTAGATTCTGTTTTATCAAAAACACTGTGCATTTTTAAATATAATGTTACAGGATTATACGTGGTAGCACAATCTATAGATATGCTCGTGTAATTTTTAAACCAGTTATGTCCATGTCTTTTTACCGTGAATAACGGTGAAATATAATAAAATACATATTATAACAACAATTCAACTGTACTTGTGTTTCAACACAGTGTTGTGTTAATTTATCAGTACTTCAAAGGAAAAAAAATTAAATACAGTATTTTAATTTTGTAATTGTGGCATGCTGGTGCAAAAGTTTGTAATTACTTACGGAAAGATAATTTTGGTCATATATGAAGTATTATTTATTTTTCTGACTACATTTACAGCTTACGATATAGCGTTAGTGACTTACAATTATTTCTGACTAGCGACAATAACTGGCCCTACGAGGGTTCGAACACAAGTCAATGAACATAGATACCAGACCACCGATAGCTGATGATCATTAAAGTTCGTGGCTAGGGATCCATTCTATTGAGACTACATGGCAAACTTAATCTGATGTTTTTGACACTTATTGGTATTATTGTAGCAACTGTTCACTTGTTCACAGGTAAAAAAATACCGCCTTTCTTTTTACGGATATTATAGCTGAATTGTACAAATACACAGCACTACCCGGTGATTGTGCGGTGAACAAACTTATTTTACCAAGTCAACTTGCGTATTGAAAATTTAGGTTTCAAGTATACAAGTTTAAATTAAAATAGGTAATAGTTTCGTGTTAAAACGAACACTTCGTTTAGCGAAAACGTTTTTGGAATGGACGTAGTAAAACTCAAATTTTCAAATTTATAAGACCGGAGTTCACAGACACGGTGACAACCATAGCATATGTTTACTGCAAATTTATACGCTGACGCGAAAAAAGCTTCGTAATCAAATATAATAAATTTGGACGTTAGTAAAAACTTTGTTTAAATATGTTGTCATGGACGTCAGAGATGGTAACATTGTTTAATCTTTCTGTTTAAAATGTATGCGTAAAGCTGACGTGAATCACGTACATGGGCTTCTCCGCAATCGTCTGCAATGTTAAACTGGCCACATGACAACCCTACACCCCTCAGAACGTAGTTGGACTCGTCCAGCTACGAGTTTTCGCCATCCAGATCGCAACCACCAAACATTAACTAAATAAAGCAAAGACTAGAGAAACGTATTGTCAAAACTTTTAGTATTACGTTAATTAATATCTTCATGTGTGGTAGTAATTAAGTTTATGTTAATATAGGTGGAAGAACTTGTCACATGAGTATAATTAAAGTCATCTATATTGTTAATCATATTTTTCATCAGGGTTCAACTGTAAACACCCTCACTGATTATTTTTGTTTTTGGCGCGCAAGTAGAGCGAGCGTGGTACACCCATGGAAGTATTAGTATATGGAGTGGAAGCCTTTGAGCAAATTTGAAGCCAGCCAACAGACGATGTTTAAAGACAAGGATAGAGCTAGTGGTGGCAAAAACATGTAAACATAGCATTGAGCTGAATGAAAATGTTTTAGTTTTTTGTTAACTACACATTATGGTGAAAGTTTGTGCAGCTCTTGGCCTTACAAACAGATTCGATCGTTGCGGAGGATTATCTTTGTACAGGTAAGAAACGTTTATTTAAATTCATCAAGTTTATAAAGTACATATACACAGTAAGAGCTAATTCGGTTTTTTTTTATATATTTCTGAAGCAATTGTAAACTGTTGTGTACGATTCAAATAGAGAATTTGCGCGAATTTTTGTAAAAAAAATTACATTATTACATGGCTTTCTGCTATTGTTTTGCCACCCAAAATATGGCGACTCATGAAAAATAACGTCCTGCGCATGCGCAGTTCGAAAATGATCGGTTTCACACATAGAGGTAATATATAGTAGAGGGAACATGACGTCACAAATGTACGTCCAACATGGTCTCGAGAGTTTGGTGTCGTTCATTTACGTTTTCTCGGCGTAAAAATGCAGTCGTGTTGTTTGAAACTCATGGCGTACCTTCCAGAATATATATTTAGTCATGTGGTGTCACCAAGACCTCGGTTCAAAATCTTATAGTAAGTATGTAGCTAATATTTACTATTTACTAAAAACAGCTGGGTTAAGGAAAACAATAACGAGGCAAACGTTGTTTACATTTGTCGTTCTGAAATTTCTGCGCAATTATACTATGCGATAATATGGTAGTATGCTCTCCTTAGTTAATATATTCATAAGGTACCAAAATAACCCAACATAGTTGTGATTACTAAGCAATTATTATCTTTTCTCTCAATGTTATTTCAAATCTCCCGCGCATATTTCACTAAAGTCACGTGACACATGTTGAACACACAATTTCGTAGACAGCTGTTTAGAGGATACTCCCTCTACCCTATATTTACTCTAAGGTTTCACACGATTGCCATTGAAATGCACGGCAGATGCCTCTCCATAGACTAATACCTCCATGGGTACACCGCTATCACGACAGTCTTCGTGTAGTTTCCAAACCAATAGGACGTGCCGGGTGGTCGTAGAAGTAATAAAATAGTTTATGTTACACGAGTGATTTATTATACGTGTGTTGAACCCCGAAGACACAAGAAGGCGTCGCCCTGGCCTCAACAAGGGTGCGACTTAAAGTGTGTTAGTTACATATACATATAATACAACCAGCAGGACATCAGCGACCAGCAGGGTAGCCGCCGGGCCGTCGACCACACTCCCTGAGGTTAGTACTTCATGCTCGTGTTCCACCGAGCTGGTCTACCATGCGGAACTGGCGCCTAAGGGAATATTCGTCGGTTATCCCCCCTTCCCAGGTTGTAGCATCGCCAAAATCCTTGCACACTGGTCGCGTCAAAGCTTTTACTTGATACAAAAGTATATCTACGCAAATTACTAGGGTAAATTTATAAGTATCTTGCTGTTTTAAAACTGCAGACTGAAACAATCATGTTTACTATGAAATCGGTGTATTTACACAAAGTCAGTGCGGTAATGAAACAAGATTTCGTGCAACATAGCTATGTCAGTGTATTTATACATGCACATTTAAAAGTGTAATTTTACATAAACTTTCTAGTAAATTTAGTGATACATTTGTGTTTTTTTAAACAAAGATATGTACATTGTGTTAGATAAGAACTTTGTGTGAAATTATACTTACTGTCATTGAATTTCGTAAAAACACGTACAAAACTGTAAAATTACCAGCCGTTTGTAAGTGTTAAATTTTTTCTGTGAATATTAGGTCCAATTAAATCAATTTTATTTTTGAACAGTAAAACCAAGATTTGGTTCATTTTATATACTGACAAACAATAAACAACTTTTGCTGGCGGGACGCCATACTAAAACACGCTGTTAACTCTACTCCACAGTTTTACACGTGTATCGACAGGTATGACATATTCAGCTTCTCAAAACACGCGGCAGCCGAAGAAATATAGGGGGAAATGCTACGGCGGATGAAGTACGTTTATAATAATATACTGATCAGTATTACTACAACCCACCGAAGTTAAGCTCCAATAGTGAGCGTTTTTATACGGAGCGAAAGATTAATTTAGTACTATACGTTTACCATTTCAGTCCTTTAACATGTTACGTAAAATTATTAAGAAGCACACTTTTTTAGAACAATTTGTTTGAGTGTAGCAAGTGCGATGTTCAATCACAGAACTGAACCTGACAGAAGTTAACGTTTTTGCCAATGTATCCAGTCATATGTACAAGAGCGACCTCTGAGAATTTTGATAAATAATTCAATAAGCACCAAGTAATGTGTTCCTATGTTTGTGGAATGTATGTTAAGAGTACTTATCTGCAACATGATAGGCTTACCTCCTGAACTACGAGTCTCTGCATCAGAAGAGTTGATGCACGCACCAGGAAGTGTCTCTCTTCTTTCTCCAGAACCATTCTGTGACTTGAAGCTGCTGGTCTGAGCCGCGTTTGCAGGCAACCTTGGCTGAATGTTCTCCACGACTCTGAGGTCTGAAGTGCGCAGCGCATGGAACAATGTAGTCCCGTATTATTTCAATACAAATTATTACTACAAAATAATACGACAATGTTGGTTAATGTGCATAAAAGTAAACTGAAATTAACGATCTGATATATATGTATTTACAGTATTACATAAGCAGGTCATTTTATTTCTCCCACTCTGAATAAACTAATGACTAGTGAGTTTATTACTGCCTTGTTTGTTTTTATTGTATACATACACAAACAGAACAGTTTTTTTGTATATACGCCATTGCGGGCGAACGTTGCCGTGTTGCAGAGAGACCCACGACAAAACAAAAAACAAACAAAGACAAGCCAGTAAACTGTAGTCAATACACATAAAACATACCGATAATACCTGAAAGGAATGTAGTCATATCCCAGATGACGACATAAAGAACAAAAACAGATTCGAAACAACACAAAATTTATTCTGGAGTAGAATAGAGTCAACTGGATATAGACAAAAAAAGAAAAAAACAGACAGACGAAAAAATAAATAAAAACCAACAAAAAAGCAACGAAATTGGGATGCGTGAAAAACGCATTAAATGGATGAACGAAGATTACAACACAACACAAAATATAGAAAAATAGCAATCGCAGATGAATTATGACAATTTTTAAAATTATTATAAGAATGGCGGGAAATAGGCCGCACAACACTGATCGTAAACAAATACGACTACATTCTGGAAGCAGAAAACCAATTATTAGACGAAACTACCTACAAACCCCTCCCAGAAGACCCCACAAACAAGTTCTACAACCAGATCAAACAGTTTCTCTCATCACAGGGCCCTCTCCAAGGTCTCTCTGATGACTCCATCAAACTGCTAATCCCAGAAAATCCCTCCAAACATGTACTGTACCTTGTGTCCAAAATTCACAAACCCCAAAGACCACCTCCAGGACGCCCCATTGTGTCGGGCATTAGCAGCCCTACTGAGAGAATCTCGGCCCTAGTGGGTACACACCTCCAGCCCTGGGTACAGCAGCTACCATCTCACATCAAAGACACTGACCACTTTCTAGAACGCCTCTCCAAACTCGGCACCATCCCTCAAGAAGCCTACATGGTAACCATATATGTCACTGCTTTATACACCAACATCCCCCATGCTTCTGGATTGTCAGCTATCGAACACTACCTGAACAGAAGACCTCCGAACAGCAAACCTACCACTGCATTCCTTGTCGAACTGGCCAGACTCACCCTCACCAACAATAATTTCAGATTTCTCAACAACCACTTTCTGCAGATCAAGGGCACAGCAATGGGCACCCGCATGCCCCCTTCCTATGCCAATCTTTTCATGGGAAAGCTTGAAGAAAACTTTCTCGCTCACCAACCAATCCAGCCTCACTGCTGGATGAGATTCATAGATGATATTTTCATGATCTGGACCTCCACAGAAAACTGTCTTACTAACTTCCTTAATAGCCTCAACTCAACCAGTCCACTCAAGTTTACATGGCCATACTCAAAATCACATGCCATATTCTTGGATGTCGAACTAACAGTCCACAATGGTACCATCAACACCTCTATCCACACCAAACCTACCAACAACCTACAGTATCTGCACTTCGAAAGCTACCACCCTTACAATACGAAAAAGTCACTACCTTACAGCCTTGCTGCAAGGGCAAAACGCATATGCTCCATTGAGAATGACCTAAACAAACAATGTGACCAGATAGCCAGAGCTTTCATAAACAGAGGTTACCCCAAAGTTGTTCCTTATCATGAAGGTTTAAATAAACTCAAGACTATACTAAATTCTGGACACAAAATCCTGGCTGCTTCACCACAGACACAAGACTTGTTTTCAAGGCCCCCCAGATTGGTTTTCAAACGACCACCCAACCTCCGCAACAAACTAGTCCGTCCGAAACTCCCACCAACTACAACCTCCAGCAAAACAGTTGTCCCCAGAGACTCCTACCCCTGCAACAGTTCTCGCTGTGGTTCCTGCACCATTCATCAGCCATCTACCCACTTTAACAGCAGACTGACAAACCACACATATCCCATCCAAGGTAGCTACAACTGTGCTACAACAAACCTGATATACCAGCATCAATGTAAACACTGTGATGCAGAGTACATAGGCCTAACCACCAACACTCTAAGACAGAGAATGAATGGCCACAGAGCTGACACAAAGCAAGCACTAGCTGGACGCAATTTCTGCCCACAAGAAAAGCCAGTTGCTGCTCATGCAGTTTCCCACAGCAAATACTTTGATTCCTGCTACAGCACCAGAATTGTGAAATCCTTGCCATCTTCTTGCAATAGTTCAGAGCTCAGACGCTGGGAATTGACCCACCAATACATCACAAAATCAAGACAACCTCCAGGCCTCAACATCAGATAACTCACTTTTCTTCCCCCCAAATTCATTGCAAGCCATCACAACCAGACCTACATTACTTACTGCCCCATGTTTGAAATTCCCGCCGTGCTTAGTTCGCCTTCCGGCCACTAGGCTTACAGGTAACAGAGCACACACTGCTGCATGGATTGCAGTGTGCCATGTCTCGTCGCCCGAGGAAGCCAGTTTAATACTGGCGAAACGTCGCGACCGCGCAAAAATGTGTGTCGTCCCTTCGTGTGTGTGCACCTATTTACAAGTATCAACTGTAAGTACTGGTACTTCTGTCTGTTACATTACCTTTTAAATCATTATGTTAGACAACAAAGAATTCTAGAGATAGAATTCGGTTGAAAATGGACACAACTCCCAGATACAAAAGACAGACATAAATATAGAACTTGATTCCAAATATGAAAAAGATGAAAACAGACAAAAACAGTGAACAGTGGACAACAAACAAAGGACAATAGACAACACAAGTTTGTGTAGGTTTTATATTTGTTTTCTTCTTGTTTTTTTTTTTTTTTGTACTTTGTCATTCAACACAGGTTTGATCAGCAAAACATAAGCAATGTCGTATGTCCACAAACCAATGTATTCTTATTGTATTTAATTACGTTGCATTTCAACCAGACGTAGCGTGTGTTGCACCCTTGAACACTGATATTTAACTGGTAGAGCAACTAGTTTTTTTGTGAAAAGTATTTTGCACCAACTTGCTTCTGTGCCTAAGTTTCACATCTTCAATGCATTTAATTTCTGCAACACAAATATGTTTAAGTATATAAATCTATCGCCTAACAAGGCACACATATTACTTTCTTGAGAATTATTAAATTGCAACTTCTTCAGTACAATTCTTAGTATTTTTAACTTCCGGAGAGGTAGTAGGTAGATTTCTTCTGTGGCTGGTCACAAATGTATAAGTATCAGTAGCCAAGCAATACCAGCTGTATACAATATGTAGAGCAATTTCATCTGCCTTATCGATAAAAAAAACACAATATAAACTGTAATGGCCATATTAAAAGCCGGAGTGTTATTACTTTAAAATAGCGGCTTCTGATTCCCCTTAATGTGTGGTGGGTATAGAAGATTGGATTCTAGACTGTCGTGAAGGAATCTGGGAAACGCTCTCACTAGTGGGGGTCAGGTACATACATAGCAATGGAGTCCAGTACTTCGCCAAATAACAATGCGAGATTTGTATGGCTGTAGTGTAAATAAGAATTAGTGAATATCCACAGATTTGTCAGCGGTTTTCACAGATTCTGTATGTGAGCAGTTCAGTGGCGAAGCGTGGACGTGTTCCGAGGCCAGGAGTATGAGACCCGGCTACACACTCTGAGCAGGTGACAGTTGTGTTGAGACCAAGGTGTATTACTGAGAACTAGTTCCTCGCCTCTTACATACTACTAGCCGAGGAATGTACCTGCTGCTACCAGTCAAATGGTTCCACAGGCAACTGAGAGTTCTCTATAGGCACTGCTTATCACCGTTTGCCCTAAAACACTTCACGCTTCGCCACTTCAACAGTTGAACCAGTGAAACAACACGTGGAAATCAGTGAACATTTTTACTGATTAACTTTTAGACTGAGTGAATATTCACTGATTTTCTAGTACTGACTGGACGCCTTCAACCAAGGAGATCCATGTTCAATCCCCAGCGGAGTCGGTCCCCAGATTTTCACACGTGGGAATCGTGCCGGACGATGCCGCAGGTCGGCGGATTTTCCGTGGATCTCCCGTTTCCCACGCCCTTTCATTCCGGCTCTGCTCTATACTCACATCATGTCACCTTTCACCAGTGCTTAAGAACTCGATGTTAAGCGCTGACCAAAATATCTCTCACATCTTTTCACATATTCAACAATTTAAAACTGCTCCCTCAACCTGTGAATATTCACTTATTCTGATTTGAGAGTGTGAAGTAATGCGGTATGGAAGGTTTTGAGTTAGAGCAAGGCGAAGAGATACCCGGGGTTGTGTGACTGACCATTGTTGATCTTGCCGCCCACGATGGAGGCAGGCCCCTGGTCGACACGGCCCGCCCAGGCGAGCTTGTGGTCGCGGGGGGAGGCGGGGGCAGCAGGTCTAAGACTGCGGTCCAAGTTGCGAAGATAGTCAGGTGGGACTTCTGTCAGACCACCGCGACTAGAGTCCAGGTTGTTGAGTGTTGCCTCGCACGACAAGTACGCCACTGCCCTCTGCTGGCAAGGACCTGCTACCTGCACACGTCATGTCACATATTAATATCGTTAGAGAAGGTGAAAAGTTGACTGCCTACTAGGTTTCAATGTAACATATTCAGTCTGAAGCTTTTATTTCGTTACTCTCGAGTCACTATTTGACTGGGCCAATGATGACTCCTGTGTACTACTGCTGAACGTCTGTGATTCGTCTGTAAACAGCTATACCGTGGCACATAACCGTCGGCCAACAATACATAACGCAGGACGCTATACTTAGATACACTGGTAAATCGCGGGAAAAGTTGAGTGTTTCCTAAGGCTCCAACATGCTACGTATAACACTAAGGTTTTACACTTACATTGGCTATAGTTATTATGAAGCACTGTGTTCCTTTTCAACAAACCCAATTAGAACTGTACGGTTTTAACACAGAACGTGTGTGATTTGCCAGAAAACTGTTCACACGTGTCACGATTCAGACACTACAGTTTGTTGGAGAATATGTTAAATATTTTTGCGATTTTCCAGTGTCTCTAGCTATACTAACATGCAGAATACGCTGGCAGAGAACATTCTTGCGATAAATCACCTCTAAATATTGTTTAGAGCAATCTTGCGATTATTCATTTTATTCACGAAGGGTTTCAAAAAAATAAAAACGTTCACATTCTTGTAATAATACGAAACGTAAGATGCTAGCCGTATAGCCCATAATAAGGTACACGTAATTAATACATTTTCGTGATTAATTAATTATTTTAATTTTGAGTTACTGTCCTCAAAAATTCAATTTGTACAGATACTATAATCTTAGATGAAGCGATCAAAAAAATTATTTTTAACTTTTTATTTTTATAAATTAAGATGTTTAGACCTATACCTCAGGTTAAATTAGTGTGTTTGGCATACGGGAAGTGCAAAAGATGCCAGGGTAAAACAATTTTATTTAAATTTTTATTTGCAGTAACCTAAATTATTACATTTTATAACTACTACCAAAACTTTGTTTGGGACGGAAACAAAATATAATTTCCCTATATTAATTATACATTATTTTGAAAGTTCGCACACAAAAAAAGGGGAGGGGGAAATCTAAAATTTTACGAAAAGGTTTTTGTCAATTTATAAATAAAATATTTGGCCACAGTGATGCATTTCTGATAAATGCTCCTTGACGCCAAAATATTAAAATTTTTATTTATTCACAGTTAGGTAAAGTAGGTATTTTCACCATGGGTATGATGATAATAATATTGGCCAAACAAATTGCTATAATAGCATTTTCTAATGTGTTTATTTTCAGCTACAAAGAAACCTAGACTTTAATAATTTACGTTTTTTTTTGACAAGCGCTCTTAAATTGTGTTTTGGAAGTTACCTGAGTGACCTCGAGGTTGATGAGCTTGGAGACACGTCGGAAGTCGTTCTCGTTGAGCTTGCCGCAGTTGGCTGAGGCCCGAGACTTGCCAGTCTCGTTGTTGATGTGGCAGGCCGGGCGGCGAGACCTCCTCTGACGGAACCTGCGGTAGGCGACGAAGGCAGCTACTACAAGCAAGATGGCGGCCAGGCCTAGGGAGATGCACACAGCCTCCTCCCAGGTGACAGCTCGCGTGCTCGACGAGATGCGGCTTGAGTACCTCGGCTCTGCACACAGCGGGCCAGTCACATTTACCGGGCAGACGCAGTGGAAGGTTCCCGGCTCGTTGACGCACGTCCCGCCGTTGTGGCACGGCGCTTCGCCGCACTCGTCCACCTCGACGGCGCACAGGTCGCCGATGTACCCCCTGCACGTGCACACCGGGCCAGTGTCCCCCTCCTCGCAGGAGCCTCCATGGAGGCAAGGGTTGGGTCTGCAGTAGTAGCCGTCGTGGCATCGCCTCCCGGACAACCCCGCCGGACAGTCGCACGAGTAGTCGCCGTCGACGCTCTTGCAGACGCCGCCGTGCAGACACGGGGACGAGGCACAGGGGTCGGCGTCGACGCTACAGTCGGGTCCGGAGAACCTGGGCTGGCACTCGCACACGGTGTCGTCACCGGACTGCCTGCAGGTGCCGCCGTTGAGGCATGGATGTACGTCGCACGCCCCCGCAGGGACCAGCTCGCCGCACCCCAGCTCCGCGTTGGCGAGACGCCTCAGGACGACGCTGCCCCCCGCGGAGCCGACACGCAGGGGAGCCGCCTCGCGCGACACCGACACCTCGTCCACGCAGCCGACGAAGCCTCGCTGCAGGTCCTCGAAGCCGAGCACCGTGGCGTGTGGCCTCACCTCGGCGCCGAGGTAGACGCGGTCTGGGTCCACCGAGAGGACACGGCAGTGGCCAGGGGAGGAGCCTCGTGCAGAGTGACGTCCGTCGACCGTCAGTCGCGCGTCGTTCAGCTCTCGCTCCAGCCTCACGTCGTGCCAGTCGCCGTCGCTGACGTGAGATTCACCTACTCTCACCAGCCCCTCGCCTGAACCCAGCTCGAAGCGGTACTGCACCACTCCGTTCACAACCTGACCACGTCGTACATCAATACAAGAACTTGTCTCACATACTTACCGCTACATGAAGGATGCATCTAGAAACTAATTTATCACCTAAAGTATACCATGCTCCGTATGATTTAATACATTTTTCCGTCGGGTTTGTCCTGGATTTGTCGCGTGTGAGAAACGTAGCGGACGTTGCGGTTGGCCGGAGGTTTTTCTCGTGGTTCTCCCGTTTCCCCTCCCTTGCATTCAGTCGCTGCTTCTCCTGTAGGGTCTCATTTAATAGACATCTCAGACTCATTTCAACATCACATTTTAAACGTAACGTACTGTAGTGGACATACGCCTTTGCAATGTTATTTTATCCCTGAAATTTAATATGAGACTAAGAACAAACGAACGAAAAAAGAGAGGAAACAAGCCTAGCTGGCTGGAGTCAACACATCCATAAACCAAAATAATTGAACATAAACGGTCCCTTACCACACTCGAAGTAACAAACATTCTGCAGTAGCTCTTGCCTTCCAAATTAAATTGTGATAAACAAAGAATAGTTTTAAAGTGGCTCAAATATTTTAGATGTTGCAAGAAAATGTTTTTGTGATGAGTGTAAGAAACACTTGGTATGGTAAATATCAACACCAAATTTTGTAGTTACCACAAATACTTTTCTTCCCGTGCGGTCATTCCAAAAACATCAACTATATTTTCTCACAAAGATGATTCATAACATATAGAGAGAGTTAGTGCTCTCAGAAGAATGAATCTTCACTGAAGTTACGCGAAACAACATGTACCAGTATCACAGTAATACAGTCTTAACTATCACTGCAGAAACAAAAATTGTGGATTTCTCCGTGTTTTTATTCATTTTGCTTTATCTCGTGGTGTACACAAAAACTGACTGGACTTTAACTCTAGGCTTTTATCTTTCTCCAGCTTCCAGCAGTGTTTGGAGTGAAGGAAATATATGTCAGTTTGAAAAATCTTCCTCCCTTTAAGGAACTTATTGTAATTCTAGGTAGAGGACTTTTGTAAAGAGCATAACAACGAAGAAGCATTCATCCCTGGAGTTACCACTACTTCTTATACTTGCGCGTACAGCGGGTTGCAGATGTACTGCATACTAAGGCGCTAACTTTTACTTTCTTCTCCTAACAACTTTACGCGCAAGTCGAACGCTCACAGTACTGATGACGTTAAACAGCTTTAAAGTCACTGAACACACCGCTACTATGAGGTGATGACGACGGAATAATGTTGTACATTCTGCTGGAATTTTCCATCACCTACTCAAATTTTCAAGGTTGACACCAGGTGTCAGAGACTTCAATGAGGGACTCAGATAGGTGGCTATTCTAAAGAGAGTTAAGTGCTGTAAATGTATAGAAACCGATGTGAAAAAAGAGAACATGGGCAAGGGTGTCAAACGACACATGTATTTGTTGTTTGGATAAGTCGATGCCAAAGCAGACAGAATGCATGACACGTATATGTCCACATTTAAAATTTAGCATGAGTGTTAATGTCAGGTAGTTAATGTGGTAAAAATTGAATATGATACTCTACCTGTCTAGCTGGCCACGTTTTAAATAAGTGAACTAACCAACAGAGTATAAGGCATCCGAATTGTTCTTGTGTTGGTTCTGCGATTTATTTTATTAAACTATCCATATTTTTTTTTGCTGTGATTTATTGAGGCCTTCCTCTAAAATATAGGATTGGATCTATAAACTAGTACAGAAATTTATGAATATTAAATGCAAAAGAATGTTTCAAGCCCTATTCAAAAAAAGTTATTTAATGCGAAAAATTATCTGCTCAAACTTTCTTTTTGCTATAGTAGTAAGAACTTAAGGTTTCTATTTTAAACTGCAGAAATGTATATCATAAATTATATAATATGAACGTTAATGCAATTAGAACTTTGACTTTTGTTCTTTCATAACTGTATACGTTTGTTGATTTATATGTTTGGGTGAAAAAGAATTGTTCGTGTTATACTTATGACTCAGCGCTTAACAAATTGTCATGGCCAATAAACTACATTCTTTCAGAACGATGACCGCGACAGGAACCAAGCTATGACCCAAGCTGCAGATGACCGCTACTAATCAGATCAACCTCCCGAAATAAACCATACGCATTGGACACTGATACCTACAACTATGACTATATCAGCACTGAATCTCAAAATTCTAATTTAGCAACTTGCATGATTGAAACAAAAAAATTTTTTTTAGAAGAAAATTTAACTTCGAAAATTCCATATGATTGCTGTCCAGAATTTTAAATGATATCCATATTTAAATACAGCACAAAATAAAAACATAAAAGACTTGCGGTAGTCCAGACTTTATCGTCGATAAAAAATATTTCATAATTTTCCTAAATAGGTTTACTTATTGTTTATACACATAACTATATGAACATAATTATATTTTATTAAAAACATTATTGTTACTATGTGAGTGACCAACATTGCAAAATTTATTTCGTTATATTGCACACTAAACAGCATGTTTTCTTTAATTGATTTTTGCATTGGGCTTGAATTACAAGCTGATAAGTGTAGCTGGATATAAGCCATTGCTAGGGAATATTGCTAAGTCGCTGTAAATCTACTGTTACATACAATAGCTAAGAAGGAGAATATGAGCAACAAATGGAACAAGAGATATACCAGGAATCCTGAAATTACTTAGCAGTCAACAAACATACAATAAATTCTAAAATAGTAGTACAGTCGGTATTGGTCTAAAGTCAGGTACACACTATCCTAAATTATCGACTCAATTCTTTACTTAGTTCCATTCATAAACGTCGATTGATATTTAATAACAAAATTCTGTGGCAAAACTTTTGTGTTGTGAACACACGGTCACTATTTACTTACATATTTCCGCACCACATAAAGGAGAAAAATATATTTGTGATGTTGGTTGTCATATCCCGTAAATTACAATCTTCAGTGCCGAAAACTATTTGACATAAAAGAATTGCACGTAGTTGACAAATAAGTTAAACCATGCCGTATGTTTTTTGTTGTGATACTTTCAGTGGCCGCACGTTCGGTAGAAAACAAGAATTTTATTTCCATTCAAAGCATATTGAAAACCCTGCTTACGTATTTCACGTGCGCGGTGACAAACTGTGTACAGCGCATGCGCGAGAACATACACTACTATGAAAAATAGGACAGGCTCTATCTTTGACATTAAGTATGTAATCCTGTCTGAAACTAGCGCAGCTGTGATACACATTGCCGCAGTGCTACTTGTACTGAATCAGGTACGGAATTCTATGCTAAATTATGGATAGTGTGTACCAGGCTTTATGAAAAGCAAAATATGAAAAACATAAATGTATAAACAGACAAGTTCCAAACAAGGTGTATTAAATTGCGACAATGATGGACAAGACAACCAGAAAAGCACAACTGAGCTGGCTACCTCGCGCCTCAAATGTGTTGTAATTGACACAGGAATACATTTTGGACTGAACTTTTCCTAATATGCCCGTCATGCCAAATAACGAAATGAAAACACTTTGGACGAGGACGGAGTACCATTGTTATGAGTGAGACTACGTCGCCATCTTAGATTTTTAAATTTTGTGTCATAATTTTTCTTTTCGGTAAATTTATGGAACTTTACCTAACTACCTGATATCATAGATATTGATAGAAATTTAGACATTACAGATCTTGGTTCGCCGTTACCGTTGTTGGAGATCTAATTCCAGTTAAGAATGAAATTAAATTGGTGGTCTGTCGGGCCGGATTACGAAGGTTACTAGTGCAATTCCAGTTTAAACATACTGTTTAGTATAAACTTATGTATTTTGCTGTGTATAGTCATTCCTAGCGAATGCTGCTAAGTCACATAAAACCAACAGATGCATGAAATGAGCATATGTTGTCGCCTTGTTGTCTTGCCTACAACAATTTCTGTAGCTATGCTCTACATACAGACGTCAGGCGGAGGCCTCAAGCTGCAGCTAGGAAGGACGGAGATGGAACTAACCTCTAGAACACTATAGTCAACACGACCGGCAGTGTAGACGAGGGTGCTGGTCAGCTGGAGTGTACGTAGCTTCAGAGACAGTACAAGCCGATCACCCAGCAGGCGCCTAGACGACTCTGCATCCACGGAGAACTGGGCGTACCCTCTGCCGCTGAAGGAGAGAGGGTTGCGGGGTGCATATCCACCATCCTCGCAGGCGCCGTCTTCACAACGACAGGCGGAGCATAGTCTTGGTGAAGTGCATGGTCTTCGAGCACAGTCGTCTGTCTCCCGCTCGCATCTGTCTCCTGTAAGCATGTCGTCAACCAGCGAGCGTCCACTTAGATTAGCTTATAACATTCCCTGCCATACTATCTGAATATATTTAACTTTTCTTGTAGTTTAGGTTTTTGATATACAAATACACACATGCATACACATATATTTTAATAAGTGTGTGTACCTAGACACATATATTTCTACATACATGCGTATATACGTAGCCATGATAGTGCGTAGAATATTTCTGGGCGGTTGCTTAACAATAACATTAACGAAATAATTTCATAGTTAAACTTGTGGTTTAGTAAATAATGCTTTTACCAAAAACCCAACACCTGGATTCGAAACAAGTTAACAAAACCAACATATAAATATTATATTTAGAGTTACTAACTACGGCATGTAGAACGCCCTATAACAGCAAAACAAATCCGAAGCAAAAATTCAAAATTTAAATTAACTTACTATCGCTGTAGATTTTGACTGTGCTGTTCTGTCTGCTTAGTTTGCAGGCACGGAGTTAAAGTAAATAGTCATTGTGTTCCAATTAACTAATTATCAATGCAATGATTAAAATTACTTATTTTACGGACAAAAAAAGAAAACAAGCAAAACTTCTCAATATACACCATGTGTCAGAATAATGTAATCAATTTTTCAAAGGGAATGATGACTTGAATTGTAAAAAGAAGATATTTGATATACTCTATAAAATAGTTTGTAAATTTACCAGACGTGTGTATAGGAGCGCTAAGAAAGTAGGTACTGTAGAATAGTTTCTCAGACATACATGGTAGCACTCCTAAACCTTTTTATAAAACAGTCAAATGTATACTGAAGATACCAGATTTGTATTTTAACAACTGTAAAAGTTTGCATATTTACAAGTCGAAGTATGATAACTGTACCATACTGCGTCTCGGATAATAACTTCCTAAACATTTAAGGAAGTTTTTTTACAGTGAGGTAACACTCGTGGTCATTTCACAAATATTAAGAACCTAAGAGCATATTTTGTGGGATGTTATGAAAAGTGTTTGTTAGAGGAACAATATTTGGCATAAGAAGTAAGTAAACTTGACACTGTAACACAAATTAAGTTTTGATCATGTGAAAAATAGCAGTTTGCTCCCAGTCGCTGTATACAATATGATTACTATAACCGGAAAGTGATGTTTGATGCCATAGTAATTAATCGGTGTGAAATAATTACACAAAATATGCGATATTGTTGAAACTCTTTGGGATTCACTGTTTTCGTGTATAATGGACCCAATAGCTACAGCTGTAACTAGAATGGCTTGGTGGGTAAGCTCCACAACCTTCACTTGAAGATAAACACATTCTTGCTGTAATACGGCTTCGGAAGGACTTCTACAGTTCTTAACATTTGTGATTGATCATGTGTGTTACAAGTCAAATTCCTACTTTCCACGTCAGCAATACACTGGCAGAACTTGTTAGCATGTTTCTGAACACGTTATACATTGTGACAGAACAGATTTTAAAAATGCCTTTATACTATTTCGTGAAGTACGAATTTAAAAATTACAATAAAACTGGCAGGGTTGATCATATGGAATTTTTTATGCTTCATCATACAATACTATTTTTCAATTGTATGTATAACGATTTAAGGTTGATTTATCATTCAAACTACATGGATGCTAGATTGAAGTGCAAGGCTCTTCAGGTTGCCGCTTACCTGCGCGATAAAGGCTTACAAGTGTCGCAGTTATAAGGACGACCTTGAAGCATCGAATCAAATGCCTCACCGCTACAACGAACAAATAATTTCATTGGAGGAAAGTCTGTTGAAACTTTACGTGCTCGTTTCTATCAGAGTTTCGCGTGCATCCTGTTTTACATTTTAAAGTACTGCAGTCTGAATAAGCAGTTTTGAGCTATGTCAGAGGGCTTCGCAACAGTGCTTTTAATCAACATGTTGTCTCAAAATGCCATTCAAATATTATCAGAAGTTTATTTTCGTACATTGACACAACGGGCAGATGTACAACAGTTTCGGGGGAAAAAGTATTCTCCTGTACACTCTGAACTTGAATCAGTGTGAATTAACCACTTCTGTGAAGTTCTAGATATTTCGGTTGAAAAGTCAGTAACTGAAGTTAGTGAAACTGTGTAATTTGTTTCAGAGACAAAATAGCCTACTACTGATTTAAAAGTGATTGTCCATGTACTCTCAGTGAATTTCACCAGTCTATTAACTGATTTACACTGGAATGCTACAGGTTCATCAGCCACAAACAGATTGCTAACTGGAATTTCAGTGAATAACAATTCACTGATTGTAAACACTAATTTGGATTGCGAGTTTACACTACAACACATCTGAAGCGTTCTTGGGGCAAAAATATATCAAGATCCTAACGTACTACGTTTGTTTGTTAGCCTGATTATTTCTTCTGGTTAACGACGACCATCGTACAATTCCTGGAAGGTTCACTCACAATGTAGGACTCTGCCGCTCGCTAGGGGCTTTTTCTGGATTCTCCTGTTTATTCCTAACTTCTGATTTTCCCCTCCTCACCATCCTTACCTCCCGTCAACTTCACGAGCAATAAATTCATTTTATTCAGAGCGTTTACTGAACCCATTCACTGTGACATGGTTGACTTGGCGAATCAAAGTACTGAGGACCCGATACAGGAAGCAGAATATGCGGAAACGAAATGAGGACAAGTTTGGCCAGGGAAATATTTCTCCTCTAGTATCATTGGTGTCGGCAAGGAAGCTGTCTCATGCTGGTGCTTATGGAAGAAACTTCGGCTGCAATATCGAATATTGTCGAAGGACTAAGTTCCATCCATAAGCACCAACTTGAAACAGCTAACCTTATCGACACCAGACTAACAACGTTTACCTTCTTAACCTTTAGTGACACTATTTATCACGTGTATCTCTCAAGAAGTTAGTAGCTTGTACACTGATGTAAGGACTGATGTAATGGGAGCGCGTCATATGCCCTAATAGCGTTTGCCCTAAAATACATTTCTACTAGTAAAGCACCCAATAAGGCGTTTACCCTTCACAGAAATAACAGTTTTGTAGTGGCTACAAAATATTTAGACAATTTAATCCCCACCAAACATTTTTGTGGTGAACACCAAATATTTTACAGTGTTCATTAAGTAGTTTGTTGGTGATTACAAAATCATTAACAATCCAACAACAGTTTTTGTGGCCGCTGCAAAATAATTGGCGTTCACCACAAAATTACTTGGTCAGGTTTAAAATGACAAAATATTTCGTAGCTACTACAAAACTGCTTTTTCTGTGTAATAAATATTTTTATATGTAATACACCCAATAAGACTTTTTCCTCTAAAGGCGTTTGCCCCAAACATTTGGCTTCTCTACAAAACATTTAAATCAATGTATACAGGAGTCTTTCACCCTGAAAGCGTTTGCACTCTTATGGTTTGCCTTAAAGACGTTTGGCATAAAACATTTTTTCTCTGTCAGGCATTTGTCCTAAAGGCGTTAAAACCTACTGTTTAGGGCAAATATCTTTTGGACATACATGGTGTTCTCGATGTAAGGACAGAAAGCAGGACGTACCCAAGTACCCATCCTTGCAGGCACACAACAGCTGGTGTTGGTAGCGAGGAAACACGAAGCTGACCCTCTCAGTAGCGACGAGCACTGAACTATGTGCATCCAGCACAACTCTGTCCTCACAGTCGCCGTGCACACAGTGGCTACTGGAACATCTGCTAGACACTATCTCCTCGACTATGAGACCCGTCGTCAGTTCTAGTTCCTCCACGTGTCTGCTGAGAGATGCACGCACAACGTCGGGCGGGTGGAAGGCGGGCTCGTCTGCTCGCCTCACCGCGAACAACACGTCCAGGTCGTCTCTAGACGACACACGGCCCTCCTCCCCGCCGCTCCTATGCATGCTGATCACGATGATGTCCTTGGACCGGACATCGAAGGCGCCCCTCACCGCGTGTTGGAAACCCTTCTTGTGGCTCAGCACGAAGTCGAGGGGGCTGATGTCGCGGAACCTGAGCACGACGGAGTTGTGCACCGTCTCGTCGGAGATGGCCTCGACGGAGACCTTCACGGTGGTGCGCGACGAGAACTTGCCGTCGGTGACGGATACGTTAACCTTGTACTCGCCGACGTCGAGCCGAGGCAGAGCCGACAATGTGCCGTCCGTCGCGTCGACGGCGAAGAGGTCGCTGGAGAGACTGAAGACGAGGGTGTCGTACTGGTCTCGGTCAGAGGCGTGCAGCTTGCCTATCACTCCGCCAGAGAACTCGTCCATGTAGGAGTTGACGAACACCTGCAGCGGGCTGATGACTGGCGGGAACTGCGACTCTTCTATCACCTGTAGCCAACAACTCCATCCGTTACACACCACAGTTATGGACAAGGAAGGGAGGGGGAGACAATGATAACATACTATTTATCTAAATTTAGTTATTTACAGATAAAGGTACGTTAAAATGTGTCATTGTTGCAAAGAACACAAATGATTTAAAAAAATATTTGTTAGAACAGGTTGAAGAAATTTTGGTTAGCACTTAACATCTAGGTCTTTAGCACTGGCGAGGAATAGCATGGTGACTATGAGGAAGCGCCGGAGTAAAGGGACAGGAAAATAGGGAGATCTTTTAGAAAACCTGCCGACCAACAGCATCGTCCGGTACAATTTCCATATGCAAATACCTCGGTAGATCTCGCGGGGACTCGAACCCGGATGGTTTTGGTGAGAGGCAACGCCATAGCCACTGTACCCAAGAAAATAGAGACTCGAAGGAGAAGTTTATTTAGATTCTTAGTGTAGAAAAAGGCTGAATATACTACTTTAACTTTAACTTTTAACTTATTAGATGAAATGTCGAGAAATTTATCAAACTTAGAAAAAGGCAAGTTGGTGCTCAATGTGAATTGCAAGTATTCCTCTTGACAATTTAACTGAAAATAGTGCATTTCAGTCATTTCACTTTCAGAAATGCCAGACTTGTCATTCGTGAGGAGCTACGGTTAACGTTTTAATCATAAATTTATTCACTGTTCAGTATGTTCCTGTGTGTGCAACATTTTTTTCAAGTAATAGCCTGAGATCAGTTGCTAGTATAGCTTCAGGAAAGTTCAGTGGATTTGAAATCGCATAAAGTTGGTAGTAAGGCTATGTGTCGAAACATGAATCTTTCAATGAAGGTATAAATATTATTTCATAATTTTGACGGTTGTACAACTTCACAAAATACATTATCAGCAACATTGGGACTCAATTTGCTGACTAAAGGTTACATGGTTTTATGACTGTCACGCTAAAACGGTCTGCGTCAAAAATAGTATTTGGTAGCAAACCAGTACCATGACTAAATACTTCAGGTACAGGAAAAGAGTCTCCCACAAAGTAAAGGAGATGATGTAAAAAAAGTATTGCAGGTTTTCCTCCAGTCTGTTCAAATAAAGACAACAATTCAGTTTTGTTATCAGTACTATCTGTATTAATCCAACACAATCTATTCATGGTCTCGATTAAATATTACTACCTATTATTTGCATCGACACAGCGCAGCGCAGGTGAAGTGCAAGTAAAACTGTTCTTCACTTGCAACTCCGGTTACACACATACATATATACATATATATACATACACATATATACATATATATGTATATAATGGTTTTGTTTGTTCACGGTGCTTTTTAACCACAAGGTCATTACGGCGCCGGCCCCCGTGGGTGTGGGGAGAGATCACGCTCTACCACGCAATGGACTACAACAGACAGTTGGAACCGCCCAACCATTTGGTGGAGCTCAGAACTGCGCCTCAGATCAGCTCACAAAGGGGTAGTATAGACTAGCGAGAGAGTTCAGGAAGGGGTGCAACGCAAAAATCGCCCCTGCGTTGCGTCTGCTTGCACTGCATTGGAATTATATACTCACGTAATGCCATAGATGAAGCATTTAACTTGCTCTGCACTTGCGTTGCGCTGCGTTGGTGCAAATAGCATGTGGCGATATTTAATCGGCCCCCTGGGCCACCCATTCCAAGATATCGCCCACTGTTATGCCTCCCGACTGAGATCCTCAGCTCAGCCACCCTTTGGTTTGAGTCGGGGCCTATCTAACTCCTAACAGACTCGCCGGGCCTGCTCCCAGGCACTAGTAACCAACACTTCGACATGTCACAAAGCTCCTCTAGTTACAATTGGAACTGAACAGATCCCAACGTTTTTAAGCCGCGGATGCGCAAATATAGTTAATGTACTTACGTTGAAGTATTTGTTAGGCGCAGTTTTACGATCATTTTATTCCCATTTCGTGGCCTCTTGTATTTCTGTGTGCGCGTATTTAACTCCACTACAGTGCAACCACACACAACACAAGGTGTAAATTTTGTGTTGCACTCATTAAAAGCGATATTCATCAGCCCGCTGTAGACACAACAATATGTTTTGTAGAAAGATGAAGGAACTTTTTTCCTACCACAAAACATATTTCTGCAGATACAGGCTGTCTCACACAAGAAATACATTTTTACAGCTATGTTAGAGATACTGTACATAGTCCATTCCACGGAAACAGCAGTGTTTCCGGCTGCCAGAGATAAAATCCTCACAAACATGGTAAGCTGAACATCAGGAACTGCCCAGTGTTCAAATAAAATAGTATTTTCACAAAGGAAAAGTTGCTCATGTGACGGCCTTCGGAACTGCCTAAAGAGCGATATTTTGTGAGACATTACTGACATTTAGACAAAAATGTTACACCTATTTTAACGGAATGAGAATATCTAAAACAAGGGACGTACTAATGTTGCCACTCAAACGATAACTACGCTAGATGTAACAAGACTTCTTGGTATACTAACACACCCGAACGGACGCCTGATGCACATTAGAAAAATGCTTTTATTTATCTGTCGAAATAAGTACACAGAGAAGACTAGGTTTATGTGACTTGGATCTTAGTTTCGTTTGCACAGTAAACGGCCCTTGGCAGCACAGGCAGGTAGGGAAAGGAATAAAAGTATATCTTACTACTGTATGTCCTATCATTACAGGCAATACTAGAAAATTGTGCGACGTGTTTTACAACCGCTCTTAGTGGTTTGGAACGTTGGCCAGCGTAAAAAAACAAACAGCTAGTAAATATATATTTGCTCTGTGATGTTTACACTCGAATTTAAAGAGTTCTTCATAGATATTTAGTCTTGGTTGGAATCTAGTCGATCGTTCCAAGTAACTAAAAGCGCTAGTAAAATATGTATCATATTTCACCCATGCTTAGATATAGTCTTTCTGATATAGATGAAGATATTTAAAGGAAGTACCTTGACGGAGACGAAGGTGTCGGCAGAGAGGGGTGGCTGACCATTGTCAAACACCTTCACATGTAGCAGATAGTCACGGCGAGGCAGGCTAGCCGCAGTCCTCAACACGCCGTCCTGGCCGAGAGAGAAGAGACGTTCTTCGTCACCAGACACCACGTCGAATGTAAAAGGCCCCGCGTTGGGCGCCACATCAGCATCGCTCACCTGTAGCTCTGCCACCGCCCATCCAGGCGCCTTGCTTTCCTGTAACACACATTTACCTCTCTCACACTCGTATATTGTCAATACATGTACATTGTTAAGTTACTCGCTTGTCTGTCCAGTACGTTGACGGTGAAGGGCCCCAAGTTGGGCGCCACATCAGCATCACTCACCTGTAACTCAGCCACCGTCCATCCAGACACCTTGCTTTCCTGTCACACATATGCATGCATTCCCTCTTTCATACTCGTATATTGTAAATACATGTACATTGTTAAGTAAGTCGCTTCTCTATCCGGTACATTGACGGTGAAGGGCCCCATGTTGGGCGCCACATCAGCGTCGCTCACACGTAGCTCCGCCACCGCCCAGCCAGGTGCCTTGCTTTCCTGTCACACAAACATCACACAGGCCGTCTATATATCTCTCACATTATTAAATGTGGTCGTCTTTCTACATTGAAGGTACTATATTTAAAATTGTGGTTTTGAGCGGTAATTAATTTTAACATTGACTATTCACTTAAAAACTGTGGGTGTAAATGCAAGCAGACTGTGTGTTCTTGGAGCGACTTGGAATTTTGTGACGCTCTTTTGAAAATAAGAAATAGAGATAATTTTTTTAAAATTTGTATACACAACGTAATTGAATGAAAATGTACAGGATGCAAGCACAAGCACTTTTATATACAACGTTGGGTCTACTACCTCTGTAGACATACCATCTAATTGTATGTGCTTGCAGTTACATTTCGAGCACAGATTCTTCATCTGGGAAAACCTGATGGAGTTTCTGTATAGATTTATGTAAAATCTTGGAAAATATAAGTGATAAAAAATCATCTCGATATTCATAATTTTTCAATTGCCAAATAATATGTTGAAACACTGTATACATTGCAAGGTATTGACAGTATCTACTATGCTTAGACATTTGCTGATAGATAACAAATTCTATTCCCAGCAAATGTTAAAAAATAAAAATGCAGTTCAAACAAAAGGAAAAGGCTTAGCAGACTTTCATTTAAAAGATAGACCGTATTCTGGACACCTACCGTAAGGAAAATGTTGATAAACGTAAAATGTGTTACTACACTAATCTCCTTGATTGAAAGCCACTGCATATTTATAGATAAAAGTAATATTTGTATGCAGAAACATAAAATGTGTTTTGTATGTATCGGTAATTGAACAAAATATATACATTTGTTAAAACTATAATGTCCTACTGTACTTGAAGGATCATGTTCAAATGTAGCATGGACATATATCAGTATCCCACTTGAAATACTGTGTAGACCTAAACTGAATAGTCCTCTTCTACCGATTGTACCTAATACTTTTTACACACAAACCTTGTTTGCATCTCATTCATGTTTTCATAATTTTTAACCTGAATTATTCCTGTGCTACTATTTCACTCTCTATGGAATATTACAATGATTTGGAACACACATTTATAAGACCATAATAAAACCATTATACTGTTGCGAGCCGCGACTGTCTGGCTGGGCGGTGTAGTACGATACTGTGGTGGCGGAGCTAGGACACCCCCTTCCCACTCACTCCTCGGCGCCGTGGCTGTCGGGCAGGGCGGCGAAATACAATACAGTGGCGGCAGCGCTAAAAGGCCTCCTCGGGTGCCGCATGGATTTTATTACTCCATGATAATCACCTGCGCCCAGTATCGGGTAACCGAGAGAAAATATCGTGATCTGGAATGATCCTGTTCCCTCTTTATCTCTCGGGGTGGTGCGAGACTTTGAAGCGACATCTTTCCAGGAGGTTGGAGAACAGAGACCCGCCGAGATAATTCGAGAAGAAGGAGGGTGGGTATATAAGGGGGAGCTGCAGCAGGAGCGAGAGAGTTTTTGCTGGCAGGTGCCTAGTGTGATCTGAAGTGATAGTGACGAGTATTGGATTGCGACGACTGTTCAAGGGCGTCCAGCGAGTGGGACCGCATCAAGTAGTAGGAAGAAGGTGATTCTAGGCCAGAAGGATTCTTCGTTATTATTTCTTTGGGTCCACCATTGTGAGTGACTTATAACCTTTCTATAGACAGAGAACTTGTGTAGATGTATTTTTTGTCCTTTATGTAAATAGTAGTTATTTCTTCTGTTTGCCATTTATTGTGATAAATCTTTATATAGATTTTTTTTGTATATACAGTTGTAAATAAACTATATTAGCTTTATTTTCTTTATTTTATCAAATACCTCCATCCCCAAACGTACCTAGCCCGCAACTTGTAACACTGGTGTCAGAAGTGGGATGGAGGCATTTATTTAAAATTTAATTAAGTGTTTTAAATGGTGTTAAAATTAAATGTAGATGGTTAGATATTTAATCATACATGTTAATTTTTATTAGGTAAGGAATTTTAGGTTATAAGTTTATGTTAACAAGAAAAATGGCTAGTGAGTTAGAGGGTTTGCGAGCAATAATAGAGGGACTGAGTAGCCAAATAGCTAACCAAATAAGTGGTGTGAATACAAAAATTGAGGGTGTTAATGAGAATATAGACAAGAAAATAGACAGTGTTGATAGGAAAATTGACAGTGTTAATGAAAATGTAGACAAGAAAATAGACAGTGTTAATGAGAAAGTCGATAGGAAAATAGACAGTGTTAATGAGAATGTAGACAAGAAAATAGACAGTGTTGATAGGAAAATTGACAGTGTTAATGAGAATGTAGACAAGAAAATAGACAGTGTTGATAGGAAAATTGACAGTGTTAATGAGAATGTAGACAAGAAGATAGAGGGAATTAGTGAGCTAGTGCATACTAAAATAGAGTATGAGGACAAGAAAATTCAAAGTGTTTCTCAAATGGTGGACC
>PNEQ01024354.1:0-24974 GCA_003012365.1 Medauroidea extradentata | reverse complement strand
GTATTCTAAAATAAACTCTGCAGCTGATTGTTTTTAACAATGGCAGGGTCAGCACATTAAGTCCTACAGTTCTAGTACTGGGACAAACATTGCACAGTCAAAACCTTACATGTATGTGCAATGTCAGACCAGGCAAGGATGTCACTCCTTTGCTTCAGAACCTTGAATATGTTTAAAACAGCTCCAGGTAGGTGCATTTACTTACCGTATATACTCGTGTATAGTGCGCCCTCGTGTATAGTACGCACCACGATTTTTGCAACAAGTTACAGGGAAAAAATATTTTAGTGCCTTGCCAGTACTTTTATATATATATATATATAAACTAGGGAGGATGAGCCAAGCAAGCCGGTGAAATAGCACGAGAGACGCTACGATGGAATGGTCAAGGAAGGAGAGGGCAAGAAAAGGAAACGTGGCTGGCAGCATTTAAAAGAGAGAGGAAAGATAATACTCACACTGGTTAAGAGCGCGAAGGCGAAGAGGGTATAGGCGAGCCAGGAGGGGTGGGGCGACTTGTCTCTCTGCCAAGGTCGCTTGCTGTCTGCTAACCCTCGCCGCGCCCATGTGTGTGCCTGAACAACATTCCCTCTCTCTTGCTCTGCTGTGCCAGCCGCTTCCAGCATGTACCCCTCCTCCCCCGTGCCCTTGAGATACCATCGTCCCTAAGATAACATGCCGTGACAGCAGCAAGCTTGCCTTTTTTTTTAATCTATCCTGGTGTGTTTGGGGAAGGGGGGAAGGAAAAAAAAGTGATGCTCTTTTTTTCTTCCTTCCTTTCCCATGGAAAGATAGCTGGTCACAAGCCATCAAATATTTTTCCCGGGTGTTAGGGATGGGGAAGGGGGAGGAGAACTATGACACAGTTTTTCTTTCTTTCCCAATGGAACGGTAGCTAATCATGAGACGTCAAAATTGATTTATCTTATGCCACCCACGAAGTTTAATTTCTGCCACATCAAACTGCCGACCCTTTGTAACCAACAGTTTAAAAGTACCTGTGTAAAGGCTAGTAAACTTCTGTCCATCAGACAAGTTTTTAACCCTTGTATTGTGTAAACACTGAGCAACACTTTGAACAGGAACGTGGATAAGGACAAACAAAAATATAAGGGTTTTAGCAGCGACGGTTACTACAGAGCAAGGAAGGCGGGGAAAGGGGGAGAACAAGGAAAGGAAGAGGAGTAATGATGGCCGTGAGAAAGTTCTCTCTCTCTGCCTCCCAGTGTTGACACCTGTCCGTTTACGACTATTCGGCTTCTAACACCCCCCTTCCGCCCGCCTTTGCCGTAAGACCGCCGGCCTTTTTTTTCTCTCTCCTTTCTACTCTTGACACCCGTCAATTTACGACTTAACTTCGCCTTCTCACCCCCCTCACCCTCCCTAGCTTTGAACCGACCTCGGACATTTTTTCACGTATTTTTTTTTCTATTTCCCGTGTATAGTATGCACCCCTGAATTTTTATCAGTTGTTTTGGAATAAAAGTGCGTGCTATACACGAGTAAATACGGTATATAAAATTATGCCAAATAGTTTGACAGTAACATCGAAAGGTGTGGAATGGAGGAGGGAATATAATCACACTGTAGTTTATTTTTTGTTCTGCAAGTAGAGTCATGGGACTACAGAGAACATTCAGAGCAATGTTGTCAAGAGATTTTTTTTTGTTTTCAGTATGATGTAGAAACTGCTGTTGTCAATTTTCAATAGTAAAATATACAAAATACAACAGCGGTAGAATATGTACAATTCTTGCAAAAAAATAGCAAATATATTTTCACGTTTCAATGAAACAAAAATATGCAATTGGAACTTAATTCTTTCTTGCACACAACTTATATTACAACTTGATACTGTTCTTTCGTGTTATCGCACGTACCACATTCTGATCACAGTACACTACAAAATATTTTATTTCAAGTGTAAAAATGCTTATTAATATGCTATGCCCAGGCCTACATTGGTGTAGTAGGTTCTTTTCAACAGTGAAAACATGACACAACATTAAATTATTTAAGAGCTCTTGGTATACAATATCGAAAACTTGAAGGAATGACTTAAAGGTAGGTATACATGTGATGTATTGCATTGCGGTTTCTAATGTTAAACTATTTCATTTGCTACGATGAGATTGGCAGGCTATTTTTCGAGTTTGTAGCGTTTCAGGTATAATGAACTAAATGTAGACATTCCCCTTAAAGTATCTAGTGTAAATATTTGAACTATGCAATTTACCAGACCATAACGGATATATTTTCAAGTTGCTAACTAATAAAACACATGTGATTCTACTGAACCCGTATTTCCATTTTCAATATCTGTTACGGAAATATTAACCAACGAAAAATATTAACGCAAAATCCAAAACTGTATAAGCAGTTACTGAAAATTAAATTTGCCCACTCAAACGAGACATGAAAACTTGACAATCATTCTTGCAGTACACAACAAGACCTACCCACAAATCCGTACACTAAAGGAATGTTTTGACCATTGTATAGGTTTCTTAGTATTATAAAAAAAATAAAAACGAGAAGATATATGTTATTGCGCAAACAGCAAGCATGAATAAACTCTTTTAAAACTATGCTCTATGCGGCAAAAATACGTTTTTACTACATAACATTGTACATATTCCAACAAAAACTTAGTTATTAAATATTCCACAACTAAAAATAGACAAATTTTACACTTTCAACGTAAAATTTAATTAAATTCGCCGAAATCGAGTAGTATGTTTTGTAAACAACTCAGAGCACATAAACATAAACCAAAATAAATGTTTTTGGCGCGAGATAATTCACTGCCACGTGAAGGCAATTTCTGCATGTACAAACAATGATCCGAGTGGCAGTGAGCAGCAATATGACGGCTGTCCTACAGTGTTGCCAAGTAACATGCCCGTAAAATTAAAGTCAGCTGAATTTGTTACGGGAAGTGCTTAGTGAATCGCAAATTAAGGTAAGCGGCGGTAAGCGATCCGTAACTTAAAGTTACTGGCCGTAACTAAGGAAAGTTAGTGAATAGACCCCCAGAGGTGGCTGAGTAGCTGGCGGCTGGCCGGGCGGCAGAAACAGCTTGCACTGCAGGCATGCGATGACCTTGCAAGGTGAAGCTACTGGCTCTGTCCAGCGTTGCCAAGTAGGCTTAGCGCACGATGGGCAGCAGCTGCTGCTTGCTTTGTCCGCCGCCGTACATAGCGAATTATTCCGGTGTCTATGCGCCCCATAAAACCACTTACTTTATTCCCTTCAGCTAAATTTTTTTTCTAAAGGATAAAAGTTTTATTTCGGCTAGGGATGAATATTTTTCCCCCCCAAGGTTTTGTACCTTCTAAAATCATGACTCGTTTCATGTGTGGGGTCGTATTTATTGGCGACAAATACAGTACAATATTGTATGTTAAATTTTTTTTCATTTAAAGTTGTGTTTCAGGGCATACGTCTGACTGACGTGCAGCAGTCAGATAATTGCAGAGACTACTACGTGGTAGCAGATAAGATAGCAAATACTCCCCTTGATAATAACCACATCTGAGTCTAGGCACCAGATAAGATAAACTAATGACTTGATCAACCGTGAAATTCGGTTATCCGACTGTCTCGTCCCCTGCATTATCGCGGATAATAGAGGTTCTACTAATTGCCTCAATCAAGAAGAATAAAATTCTGTCAGGACTCTTCAATACGAACATGAAGGGACCCAAATATGGCCCCTTTGTAATAAACCAATTTCGTATGAATGAAACGTTGACAAAAATGCAAAAAGTATAGCAATAAGAATAGTAGTACACTAGATCCCCAATTTTACGAACCCTGGATTTAAGGAAGGTAGCGATTCTACGAATACAATCTCAGGAACCCTAAAAAAATAACAAAATTCCATGACAAAAAAAAATTTTAAGTAATTACATTGATAGTAAATAAAACATATATTATCTAATTCACTGCATTAAAATATGAATTGTAGAGTAGCAGTTATTACTTGGTAAGTCATAATATTAAAAATAAAACAAAAATAGTGAAAATCCATTTAAAAATGTGCCAGTGACAGTTTGAAAACCGCGGCGGTGGCGGCCTGTCTCCATCAACTACAACGTATTAGGATCTATATTGAGGTCGTACTATAGCCGCAAAGTTCCAGCGCATGCGCATATGCTCATTTAACTATAGTACAGCCTCCTTCCAGGCTGTTTCACAACATCTTATATGCCTCTCTCACCTCACACCGAATGTGTTTACGTTTTTACACGAACCCTATAAATAATAGCGTGAAATTATTATTTTTTTTAATGGGTTAACACCATACGTACTTAAAACAATTAACTTGGCGCATAATTTGCATAAACAATGCGTTACTGCGTGTCGTAAAACATGCATTTCAAAAGTGAGAACGATAATAGCGCTACCTATTACCCACGTGTAGAAACATTTGTCTCCACTATCGGTATGTCGAACCTGTAAAATAAATAGACGTTAGTGTATTACGTAATCCCGGAACTCCTAATTTATTTTTACCGCATATACTGGCTGTGAAAGCGATTATTTGCAACCACTAATACATGTAATTCTCGAAGATTTTAGGTAAGAACGTAACAAAATGGCATTTTTGGTACATTGAGTGTCAGTATATGCTACAATGCCGCTATCTATCTTCAATCTTGCGTATGTTCATACAGTAGCACCATCTGTATGCTCTGCACGTTACTAATATCTACGTTCTCGTATACAATTCATTAAAAACGTTGAGGGATTGTTTTGACGTTAAGTTACATTAAACTGCGCAATGAATAAATACGTCCGCTTTTTCCTTCTTTTTTTCTGAATAATTTACAAGGGCGAATCAGGCTATTTGCTCACGAGAAGGCACTCTGCAGCTCGGTTATTTCAATTTTTTTTAGGACAAGGGTCGGTCATCTCTATTGTTAAGCGGTGTTCTTTTGGTCGTAAGACGTCTGCCTATTGATATAACTTAAATTTATATTTCAACTATCACTTGCTTTATTTTTCAGTTAAATGCTACGGAAGTCAGCCTATTCGCTCGAGAGAAGACACTCGGAATATCGATTGGTCACATCTACCGCTCAACAGTGTGATGTGTGGCTGCTGATATCAATTTATGTTAACATTATTATGTTGATTAATTTCCCGCAAAACGCTACGGAAGTCGAGGCCAGACTAGAGAAATTTTGCAGAAAATTTTACGTTAGGGGAGGGGGGGATAAGTCGCTTTTTCTCCCTTCCCCATCCACTACCCGGGAAACGTGACCAGCTATCTTTTCATGGGAAAGGAAGGAAGAAAAAAAAGAGTGTCATTCTTTTTTTTCCTTCGCCCACCCCCTCAAACATACCAGGAGAGATAAAAAAGGCAAGCTTGCTGCTGTCACGGCATGTTATCTTAGGGCTTGGTGGAAGGGGGGGGGGTACACATGATGGAAGCGGCCGGCACAGCAGAGCAAGGCAAGGCACACACGCGCGAGGTGAGGGCTGGCAGACAGCAAGCGACCTTGGAAGAGAGACAAACCACCCTACCCCTCCTGGCTCGCTGCCACCCTCTCTGCCTTCACACTCTTAACCAGTGTGAATGTTATCTTTCCTCTCTCTTTTATATGTTGCCAGCTACAGTTCCTTTCTCCCCCCTCCTTCCTTGACCCTTCCATCATAGCGTCCCTCGTGCTGTTTCACCGCTCGCTCGGCTCATCCTCCCGTGTGTTTTTTTTTTTTCACATACTAGTGAGGTACTAAAAAATTTTTTCCCTGTAACTCGTTGCAAAAATCGTGGTGTGCACTATACACGAGGGCGCACTATACACGAGTATATACGGTACTTTGCCTTTCATCTTAATGTTATTTCGTAATGCACAAAAACCATATAACCTAGGTATTTAAGTGTATATAAGCTGAAGGGGTAGAACATTAACTTTGAATTATTGAGTATTTCACATATACAGAGTATTTATTAACAAGTTAAAACTGTAAACACTATGCCTGCAGACAGATGACATAATTTTTGAAGACGTACCTCTGTACGAAGTGGCAGTAATAGGTAAAAGGAAACAATCTACTACTCAATTAGCAGACATAAATTACTGAATTACATACACAGCATACGACTAAGTCAAAGAATTATGTATCGGGATGGTAATTAGTATATTTTATGAATTTATAGGCTGAAAAATTTGTTTCAGAACCTGCTTGTTTAACATGCTACACAAGGTAAATGAGCTTTACATCTCGTCAACATCAAGGTCAGGTCAGGTAAGGTAAGTGAGCTTTACATCTCGTCAACATCAAGGTCAGGTCAGGTAAGTGGGCTTTAGTCTCGTCGACAGCGAGGTCATTAGACATGGTGAGACACAACTTGGTACAATGACAGGAGCTGGGAGAAGAGTCGGCCATGGCCATTGTTAAGGGACCATCCCAGCATTTGTCTGGAGTGATTTCAGGAAACATTGGAAAACAAAATCAGGAAAGCCGAAGACAGGAACCAAACTTGCGTCTTCCTGAAAATCAGTCCAAAATGTTATCGCTGTACCATCTTGTTTGGTTACTTATCGAAACGTGTTCACGAATTGAACAGGTTCAAACCCTTTCTAACATGAAAGACAAGGAAGACGATAAAGCAACAAGGAACACTGACATGGGGTATATTTTCTTACACACTCGCAAGGTGCACAACTCAGGGTGTTATCAGCAGGCTTGGGGTGCTGCAGGGAGTACTTCTCAGAGGCAGCCATCACACCAACACGTAGTGGTAAACAGGGAAGGGTCATGTGCACTCAATCACAGTGCAAGTTAAAACATACTGTACCTGTAGCTTATCCTTGACACTGGTCTCGAGGAACTTCACAGCAGCATCCCAATGCTGCTTCTCTCCAACAGAACGGTCCTCCAGGGTGTTCAGCTGGATCACTCGCAGCATCTCTGGAGCCTGTAACATGCACCATGTCGTTCTTCCTCCGCACTCACGTGCAGGTGTACATACATGTGGTCCCACAGCAGTCAACAGCATGAGATGAGAAAGAACACACTGAACTAGGGTTACCTCCTCATCACACAAGGCTCTCTATTACAACCTTATACGTGAAATACTTAAACATGTTGCCACGATCATTAATTAGGAAACCAACATATGATTTCAAAACTGAATCTGAGATAAAAATATCAGTGTTCTCCTTTATTGTACTACAGCAGAATCTCATAATAGCGAGCAAGGTAATGGCAGAACTTTATTATAATGAGGTACATTCAGGAATCATCAAAATATCACATAAATTTTTCATAAAAATTGTGATTTCATCAGAAGAAACATGTACGGTGACACTGTGCGAACTGGGCTTGCAGCCAGTTTCGTGACCATGCGAAGAGGGGTTTTTTGTTATCTGCCTGCCGTACCTACACCACCCCCAGCTGGTCACACTCCCCATGTAAAGTTTATTCTTCGGCCACTGTGATGCCTCCGACACATTCTTCCTTACTCCAAACTCACCCACCTACCCATTCCAACTCGTTTCAAAATAAAATAACCACTCCTTTGCGTGCGACCAGGTTTGATATTTCTGTAATATTTTTTAGATCACTATACTTTCAACTTTAAGTTGTATTTTCTGCAACGATTAATTGAAAATTTTGAATGACAACTTTGGACTACGACTTTGGATTTAGAATTTTGATTATTACTTTGGATTACGACTTTGGATTATGATTTTGAATGACAACTTTGGATTATAATTATTGACGAACTATGCAGTATTTCGGACTTCCGATTTTTGATGTCATTACACCAAGCACGAAATCGTAAGACAGAAGAACAGATCTAAGGCATTATTATATGCCACAGCATAATGCCTGCTGTTTGGCATAAACAACAGGGAATAAAAGTAAACAGTTAGTGGTACAGTAGTTAGTTTACTAACACCAAAGGCAGCAGGCATGTGGCATCTTCTCTCTTCTTTCTTCTAAACATATGGCGGGTAGCAGATATCACAGACGAACAAAGTAAGTCACAGCTATGCGAAGAGTGAGGGAGAGTGTAAAGAGTAGTCGGAATGCAGATGTGGTGACGTCATGCATGGAATGTTGCCAGCTAGTGACATTTGCGGAGTTGCCAACCTATGAGTACCGACTATGCTGCCATTTTGGTTCGCTTGTGCACATGTAGGCTACAAGTACATGTGGTGAGCTACATTTAAGTCAAGTGTGAAACCATCTGATAAACAATTTCTACATATAACTTTAAGCTTTCCAATTTGAATTTGAATTATTACATACTATTATATATATAATCTGACTAGGTATTTTTTATTTGTATAGCTTTTCACATTCCAACCCACCAAAGCGCGAGAAGCTGCAGCAATCTAGTGATTTACTGTGGGAAAATGCTCCGGCTAAAGTGCACTGTCAGGTTTTCAGTTCATTTTGATGTGATCAACATACTTTTTGGATATCATAGTAAAGAGTACATGCTAACCTGGTAAAATAAACTATAATTTACTTAATACTGTACATATAATTATTTAATGTTAAATATCAGTCATTAAAACCAAATCAATGCAATTTTTTGGGGATTTTTAAAAGGGAAGGGGGTCAAAATTGGCCCAATTCAGCTGTAGCTATAACCATTAAAATGAGAATCTACTATACTTCAGTTTCTTAATTATTACATATGTCTATTAAACAGACACAAAAAAAGTCCATCCTCCATAAGAATTCCATATTTTGACAGCGGATGCTACAAATATTTGTAACACTTGTCAGAATAACATAGTACAATTTTAAACAACCGGACATGATTGTATGGCCAGATAAACAGTAGTGGCAGTCCTGAACAACAAATTGGTTAACTTCCATAGTCAACATTGAAAATAGTGTGCATTACACATGAAAGGAGGAACCGTATTATAATAACATGGCTCCGTATCCAGCATTAGCCAGTCAACTACTTCAATCTGTACAAATTGCGTCATTTCTATACATAATTATTTTACAAAGAATTGCACCATTATCAGTCAACCTTTATCAGCAACTAAAACAAATGACGGCCATTGCCACCAAACAGCAAACGGGATATTAAGACATGTTTCGGATCGGAAGACGGGAACTGGAAAAACATTAAACCTTGATAACGACCTCCTGGCAGCTTGGTACGTCTACAAAAAGAATAGTTGCTTTGCTTAGTAAGAAGCAGGTAATGCATTCAGAGACATGTACCACACAAAAAGAAAACATTACCTACGTACCATTTATTTTAACAGAATTTGTGGATAAACACTGTTCTTGTTGTAGGCTTACACATAAACATGTTCTTTCAAGGTGTCAACTCAATCAATTCTTTTTGTACAAAGAAGACTACAGTGGAACCTCGTTAATACAAATCCTGTTAATACATAGTTCTCATTAGTACAAAGTGTTTTTCTTTCCCCTTGGAATGAGATGAGAAATTGAATATTGCCTTTGATGCTCATAAAAATTTTCTTTACTCATTAAACAATGTGATACTAAGTTTACTTGTTAAAGGCAGCCATTGAGGTGGTATTAATGTTTGTATTTTGGAAATAAACAGCCTGAAAAAATGTCCACAGAATTTCTTGTGTTTTTGTAAACATCTGTTAATACACACTTCATTATTACAAACTGCACAATTTTTGGCCCCCTTAGGTTTGTATTAAAGAGGTTTGACTGTATAGTGTATTTTTTTTTAAATAGAAAATAAAAGTACTAATATCATGTCCACGTGAGATTTTGTGCCTGTCAGCTGCAAAAATGAAAGCCTACAGAAGATTTAGGCGTGTGTATTTCCCAGGCATTAAAGTGTACTTGTTTATTCAAATGTATAACCAAAATTATTTAAAGCTGATAAGGGCAACCAGGTCTAACCATGTTTGTTTATTATTAATTATACTTTATGTTGATATATTATTACATTTACCTTGAGAGAAATAAAATTTTTTTTGCTATGTAGTCAATACGAAATACAGTATGTTTACAAGTTCTTATTTGAGTATTGTGAGTGGTAGGACTATGATAACATTGATATTATATTTGTCTTAATTTCGAAGGTAGGCCCTACCACAAAAGGTAAGTTATTTTGAGTCTACTACTTGAAACTTAAAACATACTGCTTTATGATCTGATAGTGTATAACCAAATTGAAGGCCACAAGAACCATAATTGCAATATTGCTTGTCTGTATTATTTTATTTTAGTTTAAAGATGTTTGCTTGCACTGTCATACGATCTTGCAACTTCAGTTTGTTGTAACCAAATAAGCTACAGTACTACATATTATTGAAACTTTTTAGGTGTCAAGCAGAAATAAAAAACCTTAAGTAACAAATATTATATAAGTTACTCACACATATTTGTTTATTTTTATTAATGCCCTTAAATGTTACAGGAATTTTGAGCATACCTAGGAAAGTATACAATAAATACGTAATCTTAAATCTTGAATATTACCTTAACATCTGTGGAGTAGGCTATTCATTACTGTATGTATTAGGAAATAATTTTCCGATAACATCACCACCTTACCCTAGCAAGATTAATGTGCAGCCAGTATTGAAAATAAATTATAGGTGATTCGGAATAAAGTGAGCACTCAAAAAAGCCCTGATTAATTTCTATTTTCTGCCAGTTTATATCTTTCCGCTGCATGTAAACATCAACATTGCCACGTGCTTTTATTTGCATAGGCTTGTACAATGTTTACATTTACGTTACAGTGCTCTGATAAATTTTAGCTACAATATGTGCTCATTAAATGCACTAATGTTGAATATGTGCTATACTCAGTAATAATCTTAGTTATAAATACCTGCGAGTAAACGTCTTATAACACTGGTTTCTCTGTGTCTACTTGAACGGCGCTATTACCGTTACGAATCTCGTAAATGCATGCACAGTATATTCTAACTTTTAAATTAAAACCGCCACTAAAAACACACACGACACATGCAACTCAAGAATTCAAGTTCCGTTCAGCATACTGCAATGAACGACGACGACGCACGTAAAGAGAAACAATAAATAACACATTTACTTAATGTGTGAAACAGGGGAAAAACTACTGTTTCTATTTCCAGATACTCAGGCTGGCGATCATAAAACATAACAACTTACATTACTAATGACTTCACATAATTTAGCAATGATATTCATAAACAGTCACTTCTAATACTTTTATATGTGTTTTTCAGAAACCTATATTCATTACATAACGGACAAACAAACTGAATGACGCAATTCGCTTCCAAGCGGCGAAAACCTAACTCTGGTGCCATCTGTCGGTGAAATTTTATACTACATCTGTGGCGCGAAGCGTTAGCCGCGTGAGCCAACGATAATCGACTCGGTAGCGTCGCTTCGTGCTGCCGCTAATTAAATAGAATTGTACAGTCAGTAGGTATGTCAGTAAGAACTTAAATAAATATTTTAAAGTATATTAAATACAGAGAGGTCGTTTGCAATTGATGTTGTTTCACTAATGCTGTATTCAAATAATAAAATACACGGAACTACATGCAGTTATTCGCTACCAACCATACAAACAATAATGTAACTGTTGTTAATGGTGACTTATATGCAGTAACGTCTAGTGATTTTTTTCAAAGGTTAAATCTTTAGTGCTCACTTTATTCCGAATGGCCTATACCTATCTGCCTGAGATCTAAAAATAACAAAAAGAAAATCACAACACATTTAGAATTTTATTGCAACCATATACCCTAATTGTTGACATGTTTTGATTATCAGCCAGAAAGCACATGATGGTGGAAGGATACACAATGTGCTTGTTTACATAGTTCTACTGTCTTATGATTTGTCAACATAATGGAATTCTAACACTGTACGGACTATAAATGAAACCAATTTCATGGAAGTTAAGAGAGTCCTCGATTTACGTCATACTGCTTCACACTAGACCCCCGGTTTTACGAATACTCACGGTTTCTCTCATTGCATTCGAAAAATTGCTACCTTCGTAAAATTGATAGCGGCTTATTTTGTTCCCTCCCCCCCAAATGTAAAATTTTAAAATTGTATTGTTTCTGCAAAGTGACTCTAGACGGGACCCGACTTCCGTTGCGTTTTGCGGGAAATTAATTAACGTAATAATGTAAACATAAATTGATATCAGTAGCCAGACATCACACTGTTGAGCGGTAGATATGTCCAAACCTTATCCCCAAAAAATGAGAAAATCGAGATTCCGAGTGTATTCTCTTGTGCGAATAGCCCGACTTCCGTAGCATTTAACGGAAAAATAAAGCAAGTGATAGTTGAAATATAAATTTATATCAATAGGCAGACGTCTTACGATTAAGAGAACACCGCTAAACCATAGACATGAACGACCCTTGTCCAAAAAAATGAGGAAACCGAGCAGCCGAGTGCCTTCTTGCGAATGAATAGCCAGATTTGCGTAGCGTTTAATGGAAAAAAGAAAATAGGCATTCGTTACTAGCACAATGACCTTTATATAAGTTACCAAACAAAGAAGGAAAAAGGGGATGTATCAATTCATTGCGCAGTTTCATATAACTTAACGCCAAAACAATCCCTCGACGTTTGATGAATTGTAAACGAGAACGTAGATATAAGTAGAGTGAAGAGTGGGCAGATAGCACAACTGTATGAACGTTCACAAGATGGGAGATAGATAGCGGCACCGTAGCATATACCGACGTTCAATGTTCCAAAAACTCCATTTTGTGACGTTATTACCTAAAATCGTCGAGAATTACATGTATAAATGATTGCAAATACAGTAATCATTTTCACTGCCAGTATATGCTGTGAAAATAAATTAGGAGTTCCCGGATTACATATTACACTATCATCTATTTATTTTTCAAATTCGACATACCCACAGTGGAAACAAATGTTTCTACACGTGGTTAATAAGTAGCGCTATTTCGTGCTCACTTGTGAAATGCACGTTTTACGACACGCAGTAACGCATTATTTAAGCAAATTATGCGCCAAGTTAATTGTTTTAAGTACGTATGGTGTTAACCCAATAAAAAATAAATAATTTCACCCTTAATTTATAGGGTCGTTTAAAATAGTAAACACATTCGGCGCGAGGCGAGAGAGCTATAATACGCCGTGAAACAGCCTAGAAGGAGGCTGTACTATAGTTAAATGAGCATATGCGCATGCGCTGGAACTTTGCGGCTATAGTACGACCTCAATTTAGATCCTAATACGTACGTCGTAGTTGATGGAGACAGGCCAGCTGGCTTGAACCTGTCACAACCACATTTTTTTAACGGATTTTCACTTTCTTTGTTTTATTATTAATATTGTTACTTACCAAGTAATAACTGCAAACTCTACAATTCATATTTTAATGCCGTGAATTATATGATACATGTCTTATTCATTGTCAATGTAATGTAATTCCTTAAAAATTATTTTGTCACAGAATTTTCTTATTTTTTGAGGGTTCCTGAGATTGTATTCGTAGAATCGCTACCTTCGTTAAATCCAGGGTTCGTAAAATCGGGGGTCTAGTGTACTTTGTTTCGGATTAACGTAGCTAATGTTTGCATACCCATCTTTCAATTTAAATAGGTAGTTGCTGATTCAGATTAATATCGTTAATCCATTCTTATGGAACCTCGTCAATCCATTCTTGCACGCAAGAGTTGACATTCCAAACAGGATTGGCTAAAGGCTGTTGTGAGGCGGTCTACCAACCACTTAGGTCTTTATTTATTTCCTGTTTGTTTTAATTTATTTATTTCCTTACGTTTGATTTATTGAATTTGCTATTATTCTATTTAATTATTTTCAAGTATTGTTGACAGGATTTTGGTAAGATATTCTTTGGCATTTATCTGTATCAGTTTCGAATTTGTTAAATTTTATATTTAATTTAGTTTGTTTAGGCTGAGGCAACTTTGTGTTTTAATTTAAAGTTAATATTTTCATTTGCAGCTTAATTATTACTGTACTATAACTTCAGGGCTAGGTTTATCGTTGGCAAGTGTAGTTTGATGACACAGGTGTGCCTACCCAGTTCCTGGAATCGCTATATTTAGATTTTACCGTTTTTCTAATACTTTTACTTTTCATGAAGTGCACATGCGCCGCCGCTCGTTGAGTGTGCGAGAGAGACGGTAATATGTTTGCGCGGGCCCGCATTGAGCCAATGAAAGGACATGTAGTTTAAACTGATTTAAGTTTATGTTGTAAATTTAAATGTAATTATGATTTTTAAAGCTATATTTTCACTTTACAGGTTGTTTAGAAGTATAAAGATTGTAATTTGTCTTTATATCTAATATACATAGTTTTAGTTTTTCGTAATGTTTTTACCTTGGTGTGCTGGGTGGCCGCTAGAGGCGCTGCAGGGAGAGAGCAAGCGTCGCAGGGTTTGCCATTCTTACTTGTTGTCTAGTCATTGACGAAGATGGGTGTGTTGAATGGCGCGTGGGCTGTGTGGGAGCGAGGTGGCAGAGCAGACATGAGTACTTAATAGTTAAACGTAAATCTTTCAGTGCTTTTAGTCGCCGAGTGGAGGACTCGTGCATTCGCAAGGATGGTATAAGTAAAATGTCGTGGCATATTTTGGTCTTTTGGAACCTTGTTTGAAATCCTTTTAAGTTTTTGGGGTTGAGCTGTTCTCTCCCGGGAGCATCAGGCTTTGATGATGATTTAAAACTATTATGATTGAAATCTAAAACTTTCAGTATGTAAAGTTGAATTTTTAAAATTAATTAATAAAACTAGTCACGCCAACAAGCTTTAAATTTCTTGAGTAGCCTACAGAAAATATATTCTTATGGACCACTATACGATCACAAATGGCCACTAGCAACTGAGTAGCTTCGTTCAACGCTTGCCGCGTTACATTTCTGGTGCCGTGACCAGGATTTGTGGTTGAAGGCGATGTAAGTACATTCATCCAAGGCACGAGACGTGTCACATTTCTGGTACTGTGACCAGGATATGTGGTTAACAGCAACTGTAAGTAGCTTCATTATCTAGATGCCCGACACGTCACACTGTGGACAACTGTTATGACTCAGTTTAAGTTGTTTCAATTTGCATCACATTGTTTTTAGGACTGCAACCCTAACATAAATCAAGAACTAACAATATACTAAGATGTTTTAGTTTTCAGCCATATTACGGTTGCATTCTACATCTGAAGACATAATAAGTACAGGATGTGCGAGGGTGGAGGATGGGAGGAGGAGAAGTCGGGCAAGAGGGGCAGAGACCTTGTCCTCCCAGGTGTGGTGGCGCATCGCCTCATCCACGACGGAGGCCTTTAGGGTGTCAAAGATGGGGTCGTGGTCGCGGGACTGCTGGGCACGCTCCAGGAAACTGCGAAACTGCTGCTGAAGTGCCTCCCAGCCACACTCGACAGAGCGATGTGGCAGCTGTTGCTCCGCCCATTGCCGCAGTCGTATGTCCACTGCTGTGTTGAAGTTACCTGCCAGCACAGTAACCCCTGTCACCTGCAGTGCCTTCTCCTGTTACTTATTGTTTGTCTGAAGAGAAGAATTTACGGCAGAATCATAATAATTCTAGGCAGGAACGACCAAACACAGCTCAAACAAGGGGAATTGTTTCTTACAGTGGTCACCAAACCTCTTTGTTGCACACATTGCTACGAAAATGTGAATAAAGAAACAAGGTCTTCTCGACATTTTAACACACTCCCTTGCTAACCACAAACAACTACCCATGTGCTTTAACACATAAGTGTGTTTGCAGTAGCATTATTATGAAACTATCTGGAATACAATAGAACACCATTTTGAATGGCTTCACAGTGTCAGAAAATGACCACTCAAAATATTTGCCAACCAAATTTGACCTCTGAAGACCCCATCTGCACATTAAAATTAAATATTTAAAATTAAATTAGGTTTAATCACTTCTAAACAGTACTTATTATTTTAACGACCATGATGCTGTGCACAGGTCTAACCTACAGCACACTGATGTGATTTATTTTACATTTTCCCCAAGATCCATGAAAATTACTGAACACTGAGTTTTGATTTTTAAGGGGAATGGAGTGAAGAAATGAAAAATTTTAAATTGATTTATTTCATGAAATTAAGTTATCACGGCTAAATCACTGTGATTAATTTTGGTAATAAGACACTTATCATATGTGATATTCATTATTTTTAGATACATAATCATGATAACATTATTATCTTTAGGGATACCAAAATGTTTGTAGAGCCGTTTAAGACAAATTGTAATTTTTATAGCCAAAAATATTGCAAAAATGTTAAGTTTTCACACTGTATGTAACAGCAAATTAAGCAACTTACACCTGACACCAGAGTATTCACCCCACACGCCCTCACACCAAACCACAACTCTCTGGAATGGCTTTTACCTATTTTGGTATTTAATTAAGAACTCCACCTGCCTGTGGCTATTTTGCGTAGTCAGGGTGGGAACACACTGGAACTAAAGTAAACTTTTGCCCACTCAGTAATTCATCCACGACCTATACGAGCATTATGCTAAACTGAGTGTCTTCGTGCAGTAACCTACATTTGGATGGTCACATAATAAAGATTAATAACAGCTACCATAAATTTACCAATTTATTTAATTTAACTTATTTTGACACATCTACTTCTTCTGGTATTTACCTTCCAAATATTTTTATTACTAGAAATTTCATATCATCCACAACCTAGTAAACATGTTGGACCCACTATTAAAAATATTATTACTTTCTCTTAAATTCATTTTATACAGATGTATTGTGTACGTCTTTAGAGTTCAATATAATATTCAGACCATACAGTGAAATGGTATAAAAATTTAAACACATATTAAAATGTCCTGAATAACTAGTAACTGTATTATTAGACTATGTTTCAAACATGTTTTTCACACAAGAATTACAGAGCGCAAGTAAGTGAGGAGAAGTGAAGGGTGTATATTACCAGTGGAACCGGTGTGTGCAGCGGGCAGGTAGATGTTTTCAAACACATATGAAGACACCTTGTCCCACAGCTTCTTCATGAGCAGCTCCTCCCACTCACGCGGTGATACCTGGCTCATGTTGATGACCTCGTCCAGGATTTCTCCACGAGCCTTCTCAAACAGCTCATCCCTGTCCAGCTCACGTAACCTGCCACAAACAGCACTTAGCTCTCAGCACGCTGTTTTGCCTTTCACATCCCCCAACTACCGTACTTATGTGAGGAGACAAACACTTTAACAAAATATCATTTCAGCTTAATAGAGATCATAATACAGTGGGTTCATGATTGTCATTCCTGTTTGTAACATTTCTTGTGTGCATAATTTATTTTTCTTGATCCTGCCAAAATTCTAACAAACACAATGTTATACAGCTTTGCATGAAGTATTCTTCAAAGTTTCATTGTTCCTGTATGGGTTGCTTAAAACAACTTGTGTATTCACCAGCGATTATCTACTGTATGTACAGTAAATGGTTTCAACACCAACACACGAATAAATTAACCAAAATTGTGGCACAATCGTAAGTTGCAGCAATGGATAGCTCTGTTTAGGTTCTGAAGCAACTTTATGTCACACTGTATTTATTTGCATGTGCTAAGTTTGTTGATATATTGTTATTCTTAAAGCTTGTGCGTAGTATGTATGTTGCCAGCAGGAACCAAGTATTCATAATTCTACAATTTCAATTGTTAATGTTTATTGGAGTTGTAACTGTTTATTTCCGGAATCTTTGATTTTATCATAATTTGCCAGTGGCTGTAAATACTGTATTTACCAATGTGCCACCTGTAAATTTATTCATAAAAACAAAATTGAAAAGTTGGGGTATGAGTCATACACGTAACTCAAGATTTTGGACAAACAATAAAACTTTGACATGTGTGGTTTATCATACATTACAGATTATTGGAAACATTTATTACTGAATGAAAATATAAGCACGAAACTGTTTACTATCAGATTGTATCTATCCATAAGTATACAAACAACACCAGCATTACCGGCAGCAACTTTTAAACTGGGTTTACAATTAAAAAGCATATGCAGAAGCCACACAACACAACCATAAATATCACACAAGACCACAAATCATACGCTAAATAGATTCAAAATTGAATTCACGTTTTAATTATTATTTTGATTCCTTTTTACGTAAAACAAGGAACATGTGTATAAGGTCAGTTGGGGAATATTGGTTGCTGTGAGTAGTTTTGCACGCCAATGCGGCAATATTTTCTCACAGGGTAGTTGGCCTACCTAATCTTGCAGCGTGCCTTCGGCAGGGACTGTTATCTCCTTTTCCCTCCAGGAGGCCACCCACTCTGCTCGATCCCCTAGAATCCGGGTACATAAGAAGGGCCATCAGCCCCAGCTAGTCAGTCATTAAGGACTCGGCCTAGCCTCCGGGTTACCTTAACACTCCCCTCCTGAGTTGGTGAAACGCGAAAGGCTCCAACCGCTCCCTCTCTGCTCTGTTGGATGACATTCGAAAGGCCCCGTCAGATAACCCCTACATTACCTTATCATCCTATTGTACTTGCTGTTCGGTGACATCCAAAAGGCCCCTTCAGCCCCACACGCAACAATCCACCGCAAAAGGGTGACGTCTGAATGGCCCCACTTGCATGTAGTCTTACCTAGTGCGGCCAGATGTGACATTCCCTACCTTAAGCCAAATTTCACACCTATCTTCCCTCGAGTGTCAAGGTATGCCTAGCGGAGCCGCCATTAACCTTAACACGTGCGTGCACTATTTTGGATTTCACGAGTATCTGACAATCTCACACCTCGTGTATGTTACTCTGAAATAGACGGTCTATGACCGGAAGTCTGGCCATCTTGATCCAGTAGCATTTGTTTCCGATTCGCACCACGAGAAGTGTAGCCCAGTATTTTGTGACTGTAAGGGAGTAAATTTGAACTGTAATCAGACCTACAAAATATTCAGGTTTCACTATTTGTAATCAGCGAAAGTGATTCTGTAAGGATCAATATACTGGATCAGTGTTAATTAGAATCCAGTGTTATTTTGTTCTTTCGATGTCTGAAGTGATAGAAATTCACCTCAATTCCGACAATGAGATTTGTAGTATCAAAGAGCGTAAACTCAAAGCTGCTAGGCTTAGGAAGACACAGTGCACACTAACTCATCCAGAACTTTACAAACAATATAAAATTAGTCAGCCAGTGGTGACCAAACAAGTGGAAATCAGCGCATTGGCAAGATAATCAGGGAGTATCTGCGATTAAGGAAAACCTTGATAACCCCACTATAGTCGCTTGTAAAGCCAAAAGTCAGACCTGTACCAAGACTGCTCGACATGCACATGCACATATCCACTAGCAAGTGACGATTGCTAGAAACTCTATTTTAAGGTTAGTGTTATGACCTTCCCTAAAATTAATGATGGTCTCGTCCCTCACACAGTGGCATTCTCGCCCAGTTCAGTCTGATCAACATTCATCAAATTAAGGGGGTCGGGGGGAGGGAGTCTGCCGTTATAGGCTGTTTTGTAGCTCCCCCATGCCTAGCCTTATGCTCACGCAAACCTTAGGCTACTGACCATCCATCTCTTTGCAATCATTCCTAAAAAGAGGTGACAAATTCACTTTGAAATATTTCCAAACTGCAAAGAAAATCACTCATTTTCTGTTTACTGAAGTAAATGTAAACTTACACTACATAACTAAAACGAGCGCGTCTGTTTAATACATTACATTATAAGAAAATATTTATTTTTCTAACCAAAAACAATATTTCTTGGCGTGAAAACCAACATAAAAAATAGAATGGTCAATTGTTTCAGAAAATAGTTTGCTGATTAACAAACATGAACAACATACAATAAGATCATGTCATTACGACCATCCCATTTTTTCCAACCCTTTATTGAGGAACCGTGAAAAATTCGAGTCGAAAAAAAAATTACAGAAAATATGCTGCAAAATATATTTGTTCCACTTGTTGCTCATCCATGTTACATTTTTTTTGGCAAGTGCTGTGCTGTAAGAAACACATGACTAAACCCCTCCTAACTGTCCACACCAGCCAATACCCATTCACTCCCCTCCCCATCCAAGACAGATTATGCTTTAATGCATGCGCATCAACTGCAGTGCCTTGCTTAGTCTATGTCGCAGCTGCAGCAACACCGCCCCCACTCATAACTGTCTGACAGTCATGTGCAACTAGCACTGCGAAGCAGAGCCTCGTGTTTGTCTTTCCCCTTCCATTCCCTCCCAGCCACCGTCTTTGTTTCCGTGTCTGGCGAGGGCCCAGGGGAGTGGGACGGCGAAGAGACAAGATTTTTTTCATTACATCACGGCAAAAAATTACCAGCATGGCTCTCAGTACATAAAAGAAGCAGAAAAGAAAACAATCCGGGGTTATCTTTTTTCTCTAGTTTCACATCCGGTTGTGCACATTATACTTGAGCTCCGCTTGGCCTTGACAACTTCCACTGTGTTATTGATTACTCGACACATGAGGCATATGGCTGTGCAATTTACTGAGGCGTATAAATGGCCTATGATGCAAATACAACTAGTCCCATTATCGTATGCTACATGTGGGCTCATAAGGTTTATGATTATGCTCGCTCAACAGGGGAGGGATACAAGTGACTGCGCCCAGCGTGCCGAGCGCCTCTTTACCTCTATCCACAGTGAAAAGAATCGAACTGGTGCACAGCGCCATAGTTTTATGATTATTTTCTATAGGCCTAATACTTTAAGTGACGAGTAATTCAGTCGTTATATGTGACAGCGCCTTGAAAAGTCCATTTTTAACCCTTTTGAGGGCTCCGAATTCACATTTATAATATGAGTATTGGATTTTCAAAAATATGGACATTTATTAAATGTTTATTCTTCAATAAACAATTTTACAGTATCGCTTAAAATCTTATAACAGCAACACGCTGCAACACTTCATGAGCAATAGCAAAAAAGAAACAAAATAGACTCAATAGCTGCACTGAAAGGCTTTAAATCATTGCAGTATATTTTAACGTAAATAATATAAGTTGTTCTGTTGTGCCAGGCGAGTAGGATGGATCACGTGTGCACAGTGAGCTGGGAGGGGTTAAACCAAGGTCAGCAGGCCGTTCTCCCCCCCCCCCCCCAAAATTGCACACAACCAGACCAAGCACAAGACGCAGCCACACAGCCGTGCGCATCACGGCACACTGGGTTTTCAACTTTAATGTCAATGACTTACAAAATCTGTATAGTAAAATCTCAATTCAATAATAAATCATATGATTTTCCACAATAACTCAATGGAAGTGGGCACGTCGCACTGTGTTTATGTTTTTTTTGTGACGAGAGACTGAAGATTGCTTTTTAGAATATACGTAATTTTATCTGACAACTAAAATTATTTGTATTTAATTTAAAAAATTTTATTTTTTACACCAGAGATGACTGAATATAAACTTTATGCGAAAAAAGGCAAATTTTGACATAGAGGTACTGGGTAGGTCAAAATCAGCCCAAAATGTCCGTATACATGGTGGCTACAAACTGTTGGGACTATAATTCCCTGACTTTTCCTACCCAATTTGAAAATTTTCCCTGACCTAACAACTTTTTTAACCTAAATTTCTATGCTTTTTAAAAGAAATCATTTTTTCTTTGTCCAATTCAGTGCACTTTGCACGTAGTACAAGTTTAATGTACTACAAGTATAACATTTGTGATATTTTTAAACAATTCTTGCAATGGGGCAAGATAAAAATCAAATGAGTATTACAGATATACACCATAGCAGCAAATTGCGTGTCAAAGAAAACCAGACAATTCATGCAGACAAACAGGAAAGTAAACAACCAAAAGTATAGTTTCGTTTGTCTGCATGTATTATCTGGTTTTGTGTGACAAACCATTTGCTGCAATTACATATGTCCGAAATACTTCTAAGATTTGTAATATTTGTATGAAAAATTAATGTCTCAGAAAACATTGATTACATAGTAAACACACTAACAACACATTTTGTGTGCTCTATTTTTGCCAGTTTATTAAGTATGCCTATAATAATATAAAATTAGAACTGAAAGTTACAATTATTAAGAACATTTTTATGGTAAGAAATTTAAAGTAATACCAAACTTATGGCTTCTCACATTCGACAGATTAAATGTACTACGTAATTTCATGTACTACACAAATAAAATATTTGTGAAAAAATTCTTACCTCAGGAAACACAGATTCAGTAGATCACACACTATTAACAATATATTTTGCATACCATAACCCGGCATGTTGAGCTAAAATAATTAAATTAAAATTACAACTGACAGTTACAACTTAAGTAATTAATTTTAAATGATATCGAAGATTTAGAGTAATACCAAATTTAGTTTGTAACATTGGGAAATTAAATTTACAATTTCATGTAGCTCACAACAAAATTATGCATGGGGAAAATTCTTATCCCACAAAAAACATATTTCATGATTACATACTACCTACAATCAAAAAGCACAGTACCATACAACAAGATCACACAAAAAAATTCCTTGAAAACTGTAATTTTATATGTATTGTAGATGTATTCACTGAGAGATCCTGTGAAGTGTGCTTGTGGCTGTGCCGCAGTAAAGCAGTACTCTGATCTGTTATTTGTAACTCTACAACCTCCTAGCTCATCCCCTCTCCTCCAAAGGGGTTTCTCTTCAATCTCCAGTATGTTAAAATTCTTCCGCCATGACACCTCACCCCTCTTACCAACAAGCAAGCAGGTTACTCTAAAAATAGAATTCCCACTGCCCTTTTTACCGTCCCTTCTTTCCAATACGCGACTGTGTGTTGCAAATTAAAGTTGAAGAAAACAATAAAGAAAGAAATCAACACGGCAGGATGCAAGTTTGCTTTCTCATGTTACAAAAGATTGAGATATCATTTAAAAAGCAGTAGCCGTCTTTTCACACAACAGGACTACAGCAGTGAAGTGCATATAAAAAAAAAAGCAAAGCCGACACACTATCAGTCTTCCGCATCAGCAGGAAGTGTTGGGCAGTAAACAACCGTGAATAAATTACGGACAAAAGTGGCGTAAGTGAAGCAGTAGGCCCAACCTGTTGGCTATTAGTGGCTTCCTTCCCAGAGAAGATGGTACAGTGTTGTCCGGTAAAAGGCACCAGACACGTCTTCATGCTGGCCAGTCCACGCTACTCCAATGATGTAGGCCTCATTCTAACTGATTTTAACTACTGTTTTTCGATTTCCGGAAAAGGAGATGGGGTGGGGAAGTTTCCCCGACTATTCCCGGTTTTCCCGCCCTGTTGACACCTTGGTATTTCTCTATTATGACTCTCCTGTTTTTTCAACCCTTTTCCTCCTGGAAACTGTATAGTGTCGTAACAGCAGGATTATAATATACTTTAATTTCTGTCACCAAAGAATTTTTCTGCCTGGTACTGTATTAACAAACATGTCTGGCAAATACTAAACAACCTATATTAGATCATTATAATTACAACAATCGATAAGTGACGCTTAATGATCACATTTGACGCTGTAACTATTGACAATAGCATAGCGGTAATCAGAATCATAGACAGTTCTTTATTTCTCTTGCTCAGTGCCCATTTGTTTCACAGAAAATTATTTTTTGTTGGCATATTGTGTTAGAGTTATCTCCAATGTCAACGTTCAAATTTTTGTATTGAACGTGTACAGAACTAATTATGTTGCATCGTAAACCACAGTTTTCTGCGTTTTGTTGCCATTGTTCATACACAATGTCATTGCAGTGCAGTGAAAAACACACTTTGCGACCCCATGTTCCCAATATACTAAATTAATAAGGCATTCTTCATACATATTTTCTTACATTATTCATCTACTTGTAAGATCGTTGTGAATACCATCACATGTAACCTATTTTATCCCAATTTATTCAGAAAAAAAAAAGCAATAAACAATAAATTTTTAGATAAAGAAATAAACATTATCAAATTACAATGTAAAAAGATTTGTGTATGCTTAGACAGTTAAGTGAGATATCATTACACTATGATACTGCTTTCTGTATAACTCACCAACTGAAATGAGGTGCTTGTAAGCTTAGTGAGACAAACCTGGGAAATGTGTTCTTCCACTCAGTCTCAAGGTTGAAGCGAGTTGCCTTGAAGGCATCGGCCTGCTGCTCAACAGTCTCCCGCACCATCTTCCAGAAGCACTCGGACACTGCGAGGCTGAGATTGCGTGTTGTCACCTGCCCCGACATTATCATACCATCCCTGCAACGTACCAGCATGATACACTACACAGCAAGTGTATGGTGAGAGCTGCCCGGCTGATACATTTATCAAAATCAATACAGCACTTCAGACACCAAACACAGCTTCGTGAGACTCTGTATTGAAAGCAGTGAACAAACAGCCAGCAGAAAGCCCTCACTACTTAACAGCATCATCTTCCACTCGAACAAGGCTGCCAGAAAACTGGTCATCTGTTACTATAGGTGAATCATTGATAAATTCAGCATTTTTTAAGGACATCTCGTATAAAATAGCAATAAAGAAAATATTACTTATTGTGAACACAGATATCAATACTTGAGTACAATACAACCTCTACACTGTTGACATTGACTTAGGTTTCTTCATTTATAATATAAGTGACAGAAAACTATAAATTATTTGCAAGAAGAAAGGAATTCAGGTCTCAAAAGTGCTCAATATATTTCGAACCACCTATAAACTGTACATACAAGCAACTGCTTCAGCTCGCACCCTTGATGAGAACATAGGAAAGCCTGCCAAGGGTTAAGTGGATATGTCGTACACAACTTAGGGCGATTCTACACGAGCGCTAGAAACGCGGCGTTTAAAACGCCCAAACGCATGCATTTATTAGCTATTCTACACGAGAGCGTCGGAGACGCGAAGTTTTGGCGTTTTTCCGCTCATTTCCGATATGAATCCCGTGCAGGTAGGATGTGTTGCGGGCATAGTATTACAGCATGAAGTAATACATAGTAAGAAGC